>SJYV01010307.1:244724-289150 GCA_006410875.1 Neotragus pygmaeus | reverse complement strand
TTTTTTTTTTTTACGTATGGGAACTAAGATTCTTACGGATTAACTATTTTGTCTGAAGTTACATAGTTTTTAAGTTGAAAAACCAAGAATCAGTTCTAAAGTACATTCTCTTTAGCACTAAACAATCTATTGTTCTCACCAAGCTCATCACCTGTTTCACAAGACTGCGTGTGTGAAACACAACAATTAAAGAGAAAATTTAGAATGTTATCAAGTGTCATTATATCTGGACACACTACACCTTGAACTAGCAATCCATGAACTGCAGGCCAACCTTTCCTGGAAAAACTTAATTAAATGTATGGATTAAAAAGAAGAATCTTTCATGGAACTCATAATAACCGGTGTACATACTGTCTCTGTGATTTTGTATGTACAGTATTTTCCTCAACACAGTAAGCACAGTGTTTTCCTGACCCATCCAAAAAAAAAAAGACTCTCTTCTGCCTATACAGCCTTTCAGTGGACTTGATTCCAAGGACCCATTCTCTCTCCATGACAATTAAAACAGTATTTCTCTGTTTTTCCATTTTCTACTATAGACAGAATATTTTTTCCTTTCCCCGACCCCCAAATTCATATGTTAAAACATAATACACAATGTGATGGTATTAGAAAATCAGGCCTTTTGGAAACAGATTAAGTCATGAGGGAAGAATCCTCATAAAGAGGACTCAATAATCTTATAAAAGAAATCCCAGGTAACCTATCTGCCATGTGAGGGCACAGGAAAAAAGGCAGTCATCTATGAACCAGGAAAAAGGCCTTCACTAGACATTGAAGCTGCCAGCGCTGTGATCTTAAACTTGCCAGCTTCCAGAACTGTGAGAAATAAGTATCTGTTGTTTATAAGCCCCTCAGCTTATGATATTTTGTTATAGCGGCCCCAAAAAATAAATAAATCTACCAGTGTGATACTTCCATGCCCTGTTCTTTTAATATTCCCTCCAAATTATTTCTGCAGTTACCCCAAAACATATGTGTGTGTGTGTGAAGGGGGGGGTATGTATGTTTCCAAAAATAGCACTTTCAGCTGCAACATGCCATTCACCTTCTCTTTCCTTAGCCACTTAAGTTCTTAACTGTCTTGTTATCATCCAGTACTTATGAGTACTGTGCAGGTACATAAGCTCACTACAGTGCTGACACACCACTGGGGGTTGATGTGACACACTCACAGCAGTGGCTTAGGTACCTTCTCCTGCTGAAGCCTCATGCTGTACAGAAACTGCTCCCTCTGGAATACCCACACAACAGATGTTGTCCAAGTTGTGGATTTAGTTAATGCTCTATGTTCTCTGAGGGAGCAAGAGAGAATCACCTACACAAACCTTTTGGAAAAATTCATCCTGTTACATTCAGCCCAAACAGCACTGCTTTTAACCCCAGTGTATCACAGATATTTTTCTGATGATAGACTTTATTATTTTTTTCCAGGGAGATTGCTTTTTTTATGGACAAGTACAAATCCACGGTATCTTGGCTCTTTTCCTAACAGTCTCTTTTCCTCTGTTCTATAGTAGTGCTTTTAGAGCGGGCCTTGTGGTTTTCTTCCTAGAATGAATTTCTTCTTAGGAAATTCTTCATATCTCATGCAAACTGCATCCCCTGAAATTCATTCCACCAATCCTACAGATATTATGTGAGATGACTAAATTTTAGGCAAACACAGCCTAGAGTAAAAATTGGAATCCTTAAACTTATTGGGCCATCTGATGATCCACGTTTTACAAAAGCATCATGGTGAAGCTCTTTAACACTGATCGTTCTCTTTCCAATTATACCAAAATCTCAAAGGGATGTTCCCTATTGGCTTATATTATATATTGATTTTATTCAATAATTATTTTGTGTATTTAAGTGTTAGATTTGATTCAATATCTTAAAGTTTTAAGGGAGTGAAACTGTATCATATCCTTCTTCTTGTTTATTTGTTTCTTACAGCAGCCACCACTGTGGAGATAACATAGAATGTACTTTGTAAGTGTTTGTTTGCATAATCAAATTTTAGAAAATTCATGGTGATCTTATCAATGTTTTATAATGTTTTTCCAAATGAGAGCAAAATATGGTACAAAAATATTTAACTGAGCAATAAAGCTAACATTTACAATGTTTTCCTATCTCACCTTTCATTTTATTTACAACAGTACTATATGCACCATTTCAGCAAAAAATCAAAATTTCAAGAAGTCCAATAATAGAGAATAAATAGAATTTCCTCCTAGGCTAGTGTAATTGTTATATAGATGATGATTTCTATTTAAAGCCACAATTCAAGCAAATTTAGCATGATATTCCATAAAAGCTCTCTAAATTAAAATTGGGTATTTTACCACACAGGGTAAACTGGCAGATGTTTTAGAGAGTGGCTTTAAATCTGTCATTTTCTATCCTTCCTCTCTTATTTCATATCTCCTTTCCTTCTTGCTTGGTATGCTTCCATTTATCACAGACACCACAACTATAACAGCAGCACTGTGCTTCACTTTTAAATCATTGGCTGTCTCTGTCCCTGTCATGGCCAGTCTTTGAAACAGGAAGAAGAAAACCCAGAACAGCATTTGCAATAGCACAAGCATCATAAATATTCCTCAGGACTCCCATCACACAATCGATTTGTGCTGAGTCTAGGCACAGACCCTCTCATGCTACCGACTAGCAAGTCATGCAGGAGCTCTAAGTGCGGAGTGGATGACTGTCACACGGCATGTCTTCCATGTGAAGGGAGGGAGGGATTCAGAGCTATGGCTTCTGAATGTAAATTCATTGTGATATCCTCTTTAAAATAGTTCATTCACACCAGATCAGCTTGGTAAAATTGGTTAGAAAAAACTTTAGTTATGCTGAAGTTTAATAGTTTGAATATGACACATGACAATAGCTTTGCACAAAGAAAAGCCTTATTTTCAGGTCACTATCCAATCACTTCCATGTGTCACTGGGCTCTGAAAGAATTAAGAAAAAGAGACAAATGATAGACCTCATCTCTCCTTAATAATCTAAGCATTAATTTGCTCATGACATCTCTTTTTAATCAAATATTGATGGCATGATAGCCCTAAACGTTAAAATACTCAATGATTTTGATGAATGAATGAAAATATCTATAAGCATATAAGTAGAAGATATAAAAATCACACTATTTTTTAAACTTTTGAAAGATTCACTTTTATTAATGATGAGACATTCATAAAGAGCTTTAAGTTAAGGTAGAAGGCCATATCACACAGTTTTGGGTAGCAACCAAATGACTAAATTTAACTCATTTATTTATTACATTGTTAATATTTTAACATTTTTATATTTTAATATTTTGAAATGGTCAGTGCTTTCTTATGATCATTAGGTGAACAAAATTGTGTTGGTTTGTTTTCTACTTGTTGCAACAGAGGAGAAAGCACATGATGGAAAGCTAAAGTATCTAGTAATAGAACAATAAAAAATGCTTAGAGAATTTGGGGATTTTGTTCTAAATTGTATGCTTTCAGAATATGAAGATAATTCCACAATTTGGCATCTTAATAGATCTTATCTAGACAGTGGGGGAAATGAGACAAATATAAAGCTGTAATTCATAAAGAAGCAGCAAGTCAGTTGTATTAGCCAGAATAGTAAGAAGTTTGATCATTTTTGTGAATTGGTAGATGTTCTGTTTCTTCCTTATGTGAATTTATCAATTATTAAGAATGGACATATTTTCACGTGGGTCCATTATGTTATTGAGAGACTCTGTCTGAAGGTATTATGTGAAATAGCTTATGCTCCTCAGCAAAATACCTGGGGCTAGCTGTGAGAGCCTAGTTAGCTAGTAGCAACCCCTATGGATAGGGCAGTGCTTGGCTGTCACAGATTGCTATTCTGTTTCTCAAAATATATCAGTGTCCTGGCAATTTAGAAAATTATTCATAGAAAAGAAAAAAAATTAAAACTGCATAATGGTGAATGAAAAAAAAGGAGAAACAGGCGAAAACCTACTGTATGACTCCATGTATATAAAGTTGATAAAGCAAGTGTTATAAATACATGGTGTTAAAAGTCAGGTTAGTCATTACTTTTGGAGAAAAATTGTGATCTGGGAAGTGACCAATGGGTGACTTCTTGTGTGGTGGTATTGGTTTATTTTTTCAGTTGGGTATGGGGTACAATATTCTTTATAAAAAGAGCAGCCCTATATAAGCAGCACTTCCTCTTTCTTTCTCTGTTTCTCCATTTGGGTATGGTAAATCAAATAATGTGCTATGCTTAGTCATTCAGTCGTGTCCAACTCTCTGTGATCACGTGGACTGTAGCCTGCCAGGCTCCTCTGTCCATGGGATTCTCCAGGCAAGAATACTGGAGTGGGCTGCCATGTCCCCCTCCAGGGGTCTTCGTAATGCAGGGATCAAACCCATGTTTCCCACATTTCAGGTGGATTCTTTACCATCTGAGCCACCAAGGAATCATGGTCAAATAATGTTTAAATTTAAATGATGAATCTGTATCATCCTATGATCTATTGGGCAAGGAAGATATATAGAAGTAATCAGTGGTATAATAACAAGCATGCCCCACCTCTCCTTTGCTTTAAACCCATCAATAGAGTAATATAATTTTTACAAATTTTTTTTGTAATGAGAACTTTAGTTTTACTTATTATTTTCACCATACTGTCCACCCAATCCCCATAACTTATTTTATAACTGAAAATAATTTCCTATTATTATTTCCTCCCATCCCTGAAAACCACCATCCTATTACAACCTCATATAAGTGGGATCCTACATTTGTCCTTTTGTGTCTGGCTTATTTCACTTAGCATAATATCTTCAAGTTTCACCCATGTTGTTGCATGAGTCAAAATTTAACTCCCTTTAAAGACTGAAAAACCTTGCATTGTTTGTGTATGCCAGGGAATTTTAGAAAGTTAGAAGACATACTTCTATCATCATACTGGACTGTGATAAAGATGGAGAACTTGTTTTTTTTTTGACAGTGACTATGTGACAAAACCTATGGTACCAGGAATAATTCATCAGAAGTTTGGAATTAATATGTTCAAATTTAGGCACAAGCAGTGGAAAGGACACAAGTAAGCTGCATGAAAAAATCATCCCACTGTAATATCAGCAACGCTTTTACAATTCTGTTCAAAGTTATGAGTTCTTTGCAGCCTGTTGAGGAGAAGAGGGAGAAAGAAGATGAATTTTGGCTCATATGTGAGTAAATTTGGTAATTTTGGAAGATCAAAAATGAATTCATTTTTTAAATTGAAGTATAGTTGATTTAGAGTCTTGTTATTTTCAGGTGTGCAGCAAAGTGATTCAGTTATATGTTTTAATATATATTTTTCTAGATTATTTTCTGTTTTTATAAAATATTGAATATAGCTCCCTGTGCTATACCATAAATTCTTGTTGACTTTCTATTTTATGTACAGTAGTTTTTATCTGCTAATCCAGTGCTCCTAATTTATCCCTCCCTTTTCCTTTCCCCTTTGGTAGTCATAAGTTTGATTTCTATGTCTATAAATCAGTTGTATACAGATTCTTTTGTATTATTTTTCAGATTCCATGTATAAGTGATACCATATAATATTGTCTTTCTCTGTTTAACTTGCTTCACTTAGTGTAATATTCTCTAGGTCCATACATACTGCTACAAAATGACATTATTTCATTACTTTAAATAGCTGAGTAATATTCCACTATATACATACATATATATCTTCTTAAACCAATAATTTTTTGATGGGCCCATGGTTGTTTCATCTTGGCTAAAAAAAATGAACTTTTTAAAAACTAAAATTCAGTCATAACTAACCCCTACTCAGAGGTAGTACTGAAAGATAATACTGGGTAAAAATCCTTCCCAAAGGCAGACCACCAAGTGGTATGCCTCATTACCTTCTGAGTGAAAAAGAAGTAGTCTGAGGTAAGACTGTTTACAGGTTCATAGGAAATACTGAATAATGCAACCGGTTGTTGAGGACCCTAGAAAGAAACAGACTGGAAAGTCAGTGAAAAAGAAGTCTAGGGGAAGAAGCATGTGGATAATCTACAGAAAAAGATGCAATGTATAGAGATTACTTCTTGTATATGAACACCAGCTACAGAGGCACTGAACAGACAACAAATATGGTAGTGAGTTGACATTATTAGATCATGTCATTGGCCATGCAATGCTGTTATTGCTTCAGTCGTGTCCAGCTCTGTGTGACCCCATAGATGGCAACCCACCAGGCTCCCCCATCCCTGGGATTCTCCAGGCAGGAACACTGGAGTGGGTTGCCATTTCCTTCTCCAATGCATCAAAGTGAAAAGTGAAAGTGAAGTCGCTCAGTCGTGTCCTACTCTTAGCAACCCCATGGACTGCAGTCCACCAGGCTCCTCCATCCATGGGATTTACCAGGCAAGAATACTGGAGTGGGGTGCACTCCAGTCCTTCTGGCACATGTTTAATATGAATAGAGTAGCCATGGTCAGAGATGGAGGTATCCATTACCCTCACAACATACATAGACAGATTTAGGTTCTGCCCCAGCCTAATCTTTAAATCATCATCAGGATAGTTATTTAACTCTCTTGGAGACCAGCCAGCCATTTGGTTTTACATGACTTCTGTATGTCCCAGAAGAGGCAGCTATCTGTCTTGAGAGTATTCCATGTATGTTTCAGGTATTAGTTTTATTGTCTATTTGCAAGACTTCAGTCATCACTTTTACGTAAAGACTTATAGAGTACTTGATCCACTGATATGGGATCTGGTATGACGTTGCACTTGACTCAATGATCCATTTCACAGGAAAGGAGGTATATCAGGAGACACAAAACCACAGGATCTATTGATTATATTATTTACTGCACTACCCAAAAACTTTCAACATGAATGAATGATGGAATGACATTTTAAAAGAATACCAGAGTCAATAACTCAGAGATGTTTTTGTGTGAGTTTAGAGTACTATCCTTTAGGGCAAACTAAACTGATAACCATTCTCTGTTGATAAACTGATAACCAAAAGGTAAAATACATAGGTCTTGGGACCAAGGGGTTAATGTAGGAGTGATTACCTACCATTACTCCCTGTAATACACTTGGGAAGTTGTACTTCCTGTATCCACAACCCTGGGTACTAAAGACCTAAATATTCATGTTCTCAGAAAGAAAAGCTGTCACCAGAGGACACCAGCTGCCACTTTATCATTTTGTGTTCTTACTGGCAGTAGTAACTAATCCTGATCATTAAGACGAGAATGTTGTATACTGGGGGCAAGACATAATTCCTTTGCACCCTGGTGATTATTGGGGCAGCTCTTTGTCATCTTTTGATTAATTTTGATGATAAATCAACAAATGTATCAGCTCTGGTATGAAAAGGCTGTGATGAACTATGGTTCAGACCACTCAGAAATGAGGGTCTGGGTGGCCATACAAGATAAGCCATTTAGTCCATCTGAGGTGGTGTTTGTTGAGTGTGAAGAAAATCTAGAATGATTTGATAAGGTTAGAAATGAAGCAATGTGACAGGTTTATTTGTGGCTCTACCAACTGCAAAGGTGGTGTTTATAGTTCATTCTATTTATCAATAGGTGAATTAAGTTACCAAGGCGGGAGAGGGGAATGGAGCAGGAAACACAGGAAGTTGGATGGAGCTGGGCTCAGATGGGATAAAATCATTACAGAAGCTGATCTGAGCAGTGCCAAGAGTTAACTTTGCAAGCTTCAGTGAAATGCCAGATACCCACTTCAGGAAAGAGCCACATATTTCCCACCTGTTGAGTGTTGCCTACTGACTACTCAGTGAATTCATTCCCAATGTAGTCCTCAGATAAAGGGAAATATCTTGCCCAAAATAATAGCTTTTCCTCAGGGGCAGCCCACATCGGGCAACTTGTCCTTTCTTTTATAACACAAAATCCAAATTTTTTTGTCTCAATCTGACATTTCTCCAAAAGGCATTCTGGTTCAGAACTACCCCACGGGATCAATTTAGCTGTTTGCAAAAGCTATAGCACTTTAACTTCCCTGCCCTATTCTACTTCCCTCATTTTCTTAGGTGTTTCTTCTTTGCTTTTGTCTTCTTGTTTTTCTCTATGTGAATACTCTCCAGTAAAATCCCTCCTTGGAAATCTCAGTCTCTGAGACTATTTTAGGGAATCTGTCTCAAGACAGCTACTCATGACTTAAAATTTATTGGAGAAGATGGACAAGCAAAGATTTCACTAAAATGCAAAGTGAAAATATACAGCATATAGAGATCTAGAGCAGTGACCTGAGCATGCTACTATAGATCCAAAGCATCCAGAGAAGCAAACACATTTGTTACCTCTTTTGCCAGGGAGAAGAGAGAAACATTTTAAAAAGCTTTATTCTTTACAGTTGGCATTACTACTCTAGCTCCTATCTATAAAGCTGATGTCAGCAGTTCGAGGTCCAAACGAATTCTCTTTTGTGGGACTCCTTACCTAGAAGAACACATAGACCAGCTGGTTCTTTGGAAGGAGATTAGGGTATACTTCAGAGAAGGCAATGGCACCCCATTCCAGTACTCTTGCCTGGAAAACCCCATAAGTGGAAGAGCCTGATGGGCTACAGTCCATGGGGTTGCTAAGAGTTGAACACAATTGAGCGACTTCATTTTCACTTTCATGCATTGGAGAAGGCAATGGCAACCCACTCCAGTGTTCTTGCCTGNTTGACTTCACATTCTAGGATGTCTCGCTCTAGGTGAGTGATCACACCATTGTGATTATCATGGTTAATGAAGATTTGTTTTGTACTGTCCTTCTATGTATTCTTGCCACCTCTTCTTAATATCTTCTGCTTCTGTTAGGTCCATACAATTTCTGTCCTTTATTGAGCCCCCCTGTACATTAAATGTTCCCTTCGTATCTCTAATTTTCTTGAAGAGATCTCTAGTCTTTTCCATCTATTGTTTTCCTCTATTTCTTTGAACTGATCACTGAGGAAGGTTTTCTTGTCCCAGTTTGCTATTCTTTGGAATTCTGCATTCAAATGGGTATATCTTTCCTTTTCTCCTTTGCTTTTGGGTTCTCTTCTTTTCACAGCTATTTGTAAGACCTCCTTAGACAGCCTTTTTGCCTTTTTTGCATTTATTTTTCTTGAAGATGGTCTTGACTCCTCTCTCCTGTACAATGTGCCTAACCTCCGTCCATAGTTCATCAGCCACCCTGTCTATCCAATCTAATCTCTTAAATCTATTTTTCACTTCCATTGTATAATTGTTAGGGATTTGATTTAGGTCAGACCTGAATGGTCTAGTAGTAGGTTTCCCTAGTTTCTTCAATTTAAGTCTGAATTTGGCAATAAGTATTTCATGATCTAGCCATAGTCAGCTCCCCATCTTGTTTTTGCTGGCTGTAAGAACTTCTCCATCTTTGGCTGCAAATAATATAATCAGTCTCATTTCAGTGTTGACCATCTGGTGATGTCCATGTGTAGAATCTTCTCTTGTGTTGTTGGAAGAGGGTGTTTGCTATGACCAGTGTGTTCTCTTGGCAGAACTCTATTAGTCTTTGCCCTGCTTCATTCTGTCCTGCAAGGCCAAATTTTCCTGTTACTCAAGGTGTTTCTTGACTTCTTACTTTTGCATTCCAGTCCCCTATAAAGAAAAGGACATCTTTTTGGGGTGTTAATTCTAGAAGATCTTGTAGGTCTTCATAGAACCATTCAATTCAGCTTCTTCAGCATTACTGGCCAGGGCATAGACTTGGAGTACCGTGATATTGAATGACTTGTCTTGGGAATCAACAGCGATCACTCTGTCATTTTTGAGACTGCATCCAAGTACTGCATTTTGGACTCTTGTTGACTGTGATAGCTACTCCATTTCTTCTAAGGGATTCTTGCCCATGGTAGTAGATATAATTGTTATCTGAGTTAAATTCAACCATTCCAGTCCATTTTAGTTCGCTGATTCCTATGTTGATGTTCATTCTTGCCATCTCCTGTTTGATCACTTTCAATTTGCCTTTATTCATGGACCTAACATTCCAGGTTCCTATGCAGTATTGCTCTTTATAGCATCGAGCCTTACTTCCATCACCAGTTACATTCACAACTGTGTGTTATTTTTGCTTTGGCTCTGTATTTTCATTCTCTCTGGATTTATTTCTCCACTGATGTCCAGTAGCATTTTGGGCACCAATCAACCTAGGGAGTTCATCTTTCAGTGTCCTATGTTTGCCTTTTCATACTGTTCATTGGGTCTCAAGGCAGGAGCACTGAAGTGGTTTGCCATTCCCTTCTCCAGTGTATCACATTTTATCACAACTCTCCACCATGACCAGTCCATCTTGGGTGGCCCTACATGGCATGGATCATAGTTTCATTGAGTTATACAAGGTTGTGGTCCATGTGATTAGACTGGTTATTTTCCTGTGATTGTGGTTTTCAGTCTGTCTGCCCACTGATGGAGAAGGATAAGAAGCTTATGAAAGCTTCCTTATGGGATAGACTGACTGAGGGGGAAAATGGGTCCTGTTCTGATGGGCTGTGCTCTTTAAATTGTTAATCCAGTTTTCTGTTGATGAGTGAAAATTGTTCCCTCCCCACTATTTATCTGGGGCCAAACTATGATGGATGTAATGAAGATAATGGTGAATTCCTCAAAAGATCCCATGCTGTGTACTGCTACAGTCCGTGCCCCCAACCTTGCAGCAGGTCATCTCTGACCCACACCTTTGCAGGAGATTCCCAGACACCCACCCAGATACTGTCTGGGACAGTATCCTGTGGGATCACTGTTCTTTCTCCTGGGTCCCTGTGCATGAGGTTTTGTTGTGCCCTCCAAGAGCCTACTTCCCAGTCCTGTGTAATGGAAACATTAACAGACTTTATTTTGAGGGGCTCCAAAATCACTGCAGATAGTAACTGAAGCCATGAAGTTAAAAGACGCTTGCTCCTTGGAAGAAATCTATGACCAACCTAAACAGCATATTAAAAAACGGACATTACTTTGCTGAGAAAGATCTGTCTAGTACATCTATGGTTTTTACAGTAGTCATGTATAGATGTGAGAGTTGAATTATAAAGAAAGCTAAGTGCTGAAGAATTGACGGTTTTGAATAGTGGTGTTGGATAACACTCTTGAGAGTCCATTGAACTGCAGGATCAAACCAGTCAATCCTAGAGGAAATCACTTGTGAATATTCATTGGAAGGACTGATGCTGAAGCTGAAAGTCCAATACTTTGGCCGCCTAATGGGAATAACTGACTCATTGGAAAAGACCTTGATGCTGGGAAAGATTGAAGGCAGTAGAAGGGGATGAGNTCCTAGAGGAAATCACTTGTGAATATTCATTGGAAGGACTGATGCTGAAGCTGAAAGTCCAATACTTTGGCCGCCTAATGGGAATAACTGACTCATTGGAAAAGACCTTGATGCTGGGAAAGATTGAAGGCAGTAGAAGGGGATGAGAGAGGATGAGATGGTTGGATGGCATTACTGACTCAATGGACATGAGTTTGAGCAAGCTCTGGGAGTTGGTGATGGACAGGAAATTCTGGTGTGCTGCAGGCCATGGGATCACAAAGAGTCATACATGGCTGAGCCACTGAACTGAACTGACACCTTGATTGCAAGTACATGAGATTCTGAGACACAACTCAGTTAAGCTGCTGGTGGATTCCTGATACTTAAGAACTCTGAGAGATAATGAACATTTGTTGTTTTTTAGTTGCTAAGTATAGAGGGAATTTGCTATTCACTGATAGTAGCTAATATATGACAATGCATTTTTTTTAATTTACTTTATTTTACTTTACAATACTCTATTGGCTTTGCCATACATTGACATGAATCCATCACAGGTGTACACGAGCTCCCAATCCTGAATCCGCCTCCCACCTCCCATCCCACAATGTCTTTCTGGATCATCCCCGTGCACCAGCCCCAAGCATCCTGCATCGAACATAGACCGGCGTATCGTTTCTTACATGATAGTATACATGCTTCAATGCCATTCTCCCAAATCATTCCACCCTCTCCCTCTCCCTCAGAGGCCAAAAGTCCGTTCTATATGTCTGTGTCTCTTTTGTTGTCTCACATACAGGGTCATCATTACTANCCCTGGGATTTCTTTGGAAGGAATGATGCTAAGGCTGAAACTCCAGTACTTTGGCCACCTCATGAGAAGAGTTGACTCATTGGAAAAGACTTTGATGCTGGGAGGGATTGGGGGCAGGAGGAGAAGGGGACGACAGAGGATGAGATGGCTGGATGGCATCACGGACTTGATGGACCTGAGTCTGAGTGAAGTCCGGGAGATGGTGTTGAACAGGGAGGCCTGGCATGCTGCGATTCACGGGGTCGCAAAGAGTCGGTCACGACTGAGTGACTGAACTTAGTCACACCTAACAGTGAGAGAGTACAAATTCTTCTCAAGCACATATGGAACATTTACAAAATTAGGCCATGAGTTCAGCTATAAAGCAAATAACAAATTTCAAAGAAAAGTATTACAAAACTATGTCCTAATCACAATGCAGATATTTTAGAATTTAAAATCTCCATAGATTTTGAAATTGGAAAATATGCTTTTTAAATAACTCATGAGCCAAGGAAGAAACTATAATACAATTTTAAATACATTTTACAATTTAATGAAAATAGTATTTATTAAGACTTGTAGGATATGAAAATAGTGCTTCAAGGGAAATTTATTGCTTTAAATACTTTCTATAGAAGGAGGAAGAGGCTGAAAATTAATGAACTAAGTGTATAACTTAAGTAGAAAACAAACAACGGAACAGACTCAAAGAAAGTGAATGGAATATGATAATTAGAAGAGCAAAAGTAGGAACTAAAAAATAAAATAGGAAACTAAGTTACAGTAGAGAGAAGCAACAAGGCCAAAAGTTGGTTCTTTGAAAAGACCAACAAAATAAACTTCTGCAAAGATTTATCTGTGAAAAACAAGTAAGAAGACAAAGATAAATAATTTATCAGTCAGTTTTCACTATAATATGCTGTGGTAACTAACAAAACCTGAAATCTCAGTGTTTATTTTTTGCTTGCTCTGTATAGCACATGTCTTCTGCATTCTCAGATCCCCAGTGGAGGACATGCCATTCTCACTGAGGAGGGAAATAAGCAAGAGAGCTAGTGGAAATACAGAGAGAATATTTTTTAAAGATTCTGGTCAGATATGAAGTCATTGTGACCAAAGTCATTGTCAGTTGGGTGGATATGCATACTCCTCCCAAAACGGGCACTTCAAATCACATGGCAGTAGGTAGAAATGTGTAGTCCTCCTACAAAGAGGGGAACAAATATTTGAGGAATCATCTGTCCATCAACATATGAATGGATAAAGGAGCCACAGAAAAAGAATGAAATAATTGCAGCAACACGAATGGACCTAGNAATTTAACTTTACAATACTCTATTGGGTTTGCCATACATCGACATGAATCCACCACAGGTGTACACAATTGATAAAGACCTTTCCTGACTGAGAACAACAAAGACAATTTTAAATATCAGGAATGATAGAGATAATGTCACTAAAGATTCTATAGACATTATGATGAATAATTTATTGGTATCAAATTATTCTCTATGTATTTATAAATCAAATTATTATATAATTTAACAGAATATACTTGCTAAATTACTCTTCTTTCCTTAATAATTGTGACTAGTCACTTAGATGATTTAAATAACATTTCTTATGAAAAATAATGATTTTTCATTTTTTTATCATATGTTACAAAAAGTGTAAATAACTTGCTTTAATTCAATTAATCAAATATTTTTAAAAATTACTGCCGCTACTATTTACAGAAGTTGCTAATCATGACATTACTACAATAACAAAATGTACATTTTTTATATTGGTGGGCCAAAAGGAGAAGAAGAAGCTGGTTCATTCAGTTCAGTGTCTATAGAGTGTGTCATATTGCTGATAGGTATATAGAACATCAATAAACTTGTGCTGCATGAATAAAAATTTCTAGTGAGCAGGTTTAAATATGCTACATGGTCTTAATTTTTATAGGGGACATTTCTAACTTGTTCAAAGAAAAATATTTCTCATGGTGATGCTTTCAAGTTTTAGAGAACTATGTTAAATTTCACCTACAAATATAGAACAAAAATATGTGTACACTAAAATTATATGAGGCCACTCTCATATTATTGTTGCAAAACAATGCAATTAGCTTTATGGAATCACATTTATTTGGGACATGCATTCTCTTTTCCAAACATTCCTGAGTACTCCCAAGCAGCTTTATGATCAAATATAGAAATAGTGTTTTATGTTTAGTTCCTTGGCATAGCAACCGGCTTTCAAATATTATTTCAGTGGTGGCATTAGTGGTAAAGAACCCACCTGCCAATGTAGGAGATACAAGAGATGCAGATTCAGCCCCTGGATCGGAAAGATCCTCTGGAGGAGGGCATAGCAACCCACTCCAGTATTCTTGCCTGGAGAATCCCATGAACAGAGGATCCTGATGGGCTACTGTTCTTAGGGTCAGGAAGAGGCAGACAAGACTCAAGAGACTTAGCATGCAAGCAAGCACTGTAAAAGCAAGCACTGTACACTCTGAAAATGGAATGTGGGGGACATACCTGGGAACTTCTGTTTGATAAGGTAGTTAGCTTGAATACTTTAGGCTGAAATCAATGGCTTTTAGCAATTATACCAAACAGATGGTTATTTATTAATGCCAATCCTTTATTTTTAAGTATACTATGACATCAAGGTATAATTGTCGCTTTTCATCCTTCTATGAGTTACATTCTTTTCCTTCAAAGTCATTAGACATCTTTTCTTAAAGCACTCCTGCTAACCTCACTAATACTTTGTGTGGATATATTAGTAGTTTGTATTTTGTGGTTGAGGAATAGTATTCAATCCAGAACTGTGACAGTAACACATTGATGTCAAAAACGGTGACTTATTGCTATTTATGGTTAGAGTGGTATGTCAATTGTTTTAATGACAATTTTTTTAATTTCTTTAGTAATATAAAAATGTTAATTTTTATGCTGGTTAAACTTGTTGGAAATGCAACACTGAGTGGTTTATACTAAAATAAATATTTTGTGACTTGAGTGTTAGGTAAATTTGTGAAGTACCAATATAAAAAATTGAGAAATATAAACAGAACACCTGTAGTCATTCTTGATTAGTTATTAAAGGCCTTAGTTTTCCTAGTAATCTACCAATAAGATATTGGTAGATTTGGGCTAGAACAGTGGTTTTTAATGTGTTGTTCAAAAGTTTTGAAGAAGTTGGTCTGTTAGCTTAATTTTTTTTTTTTCAAAATAATAGCAAGATATGATTTACTTTTATTCCCTTTCGTATCTCACAATTGTGCAGTAGAGTTTTTAATCTCACAAGTGTTCAATAGAGTTAATCAGAGCTACTAACATGTGATAGTTTAAAAGACTGGATGCAGAAGCAGAAACAAGACTATACTTATCTTCTGTTAAGTCAGACCAAAAAGATTTGTTAAAGTTTAAAACATTGCCTTTTTCCTTGCTTACTTTTTGTTTTGATAAGAGCAGTTATTTTTAAATAAATTACATGAACAAGATAAGCATTTACTATTGCTGTTTCCAAGTTGATATTTTTGATTCTCATTTTTGCTGTCCAGCATAGTAAGTGCCAATTACTCTAATCCGCGTCGGAGGTCAGGGGTGGCCGGGGAGAGACAGCCCGCGTCCAAGGTCAGGGGTGGCCAGGAGGAGACACCTCGCGTATGGAGACAGGGCGGCGGCTGGGTAGAGCTACCCCGCGTCTGAGGTCAGGGGCAGCTGGAAGAAGCCACCTTGCGCTCGAGGCCCGGGTGGTGACCCTGAGGAGCCACCCTGAGCCCGAGGCCAGGGGTGGCAGCTAGGAGGAGCCACCCACACTCAAGGCCAGGGCCGGCAGCTGGGAGGAGCAACCCGAGGAGCAACCCGAGGAGCAGTGGCTGCGCAGGCACAGAAGGGCCTAGAGGAGCTATCCCACATTGAAGGTCAGGAACGGTGGCGGTAGGGAGATACCCTCATCCAAGGTAAGGAGCAGGAGCTGTGATTTGCTGGAGCAGCCGTGAAGAGATACCCCACACTCAAGGTAAGAGAAACCCAAGTAAGATGGTAGGTGTTGCAAGAGGGCATCAGAGGGCAGACACACTGAAACCATTCTCACAGAAAACTAGTCAATCTAATCACACTAGGACCACAGCCTTGTCTAACTTAGTGAAACCAAGGTTGCTAATCAGGCATCCTTAAAACAGGGAGATAATGCTGGATTACCCAATTGGTTTCAATGTAATCAACTAGGGATTAAAAGAAGAATGAAGCAGAAAAGAGTCAGAGTTGGAGAAGGAGATGTGATAACTGAAGCAGAGGACTTGGGAAATAGCAACATGGGAAGGACTCAGGCATATTTTACTGGCTTCCAAGATGCAAGAATGAAGCCAGAGCCAACAAATGATGGATGCTTGTAAAACCTGGAAAAGGCAAGGAAATAGGTTATAACCTAGAGCCTCTGGAAGGAATTCTTCCTTTCTAATGTGTTCATTTTATCCAATTTCAGACTTCTGACCCATTGAACTTACATATATTAAATTCATGTTATTATCCTAAGCCAATGAACTTGTGGTAATTTGTTTGAGCAGCAATAGGAAAATAACTCATTGCCAGGAGAGCTTCAGAAAATTGTTTAACTGCTTCCTTCCCCAAATTTAATGGCTTCCCTGGTAACTCAGATGATAAAGACCACCAGCAATACAGGAGACCCTGGTTTGACTCCTGGGTGTGAAAGATTGCTTGAAGAAGGGATAGGCTACCCACTCCAGTATTGGATTTCCCTGGTGGCTCAGCAGGTAAAGAATCCTTCTGAAATGTGGAAGATCTGGGTTTGATCCAAGAGTTGGGAACATCCCCTGGAGAAGGGAGAGGCTACACACTCCGCTGGAGTGGGTAGCCTGGAGAATTCCATGGACTGTATACTTTGGAATGGGTGAATTTAACTCTGATGACCATTATATCTCCTACTCTGGGCAAGAATCCCTTAGAATAAATGGAGTAGTCATCATAGTCAACAAAACAGTCCAAAATTCAGTACTTGAATGCAATCTCAAAACAACAGAATGATCTTTTTTGTTTCCAGGGCAAACCATTCAGTATCACAGTAATCTAAGTCTATACTCTGACCAGTAATTCTGAGGAAGCTGAAGTTGAAAGGTTTGATGAAGACCTATCAGATCTTCTAGAACTGTGGCACAGATCATGAACTCCTTATTGCCAAATTCAGACTTAAACTGAGGAAAGTAGGGAAAACCACTAGACCACTCAGGTATGACCTAAATCAAATCCCNGTTGAAAGGTTTGATGAAGACCTATCAGATCTTCTAGAACTGTGGCACAGATCATGAACTCCTTATTGCCAAATTCAGACTTAAACTGAGGAAAGTAGGGAAAACCACTAGACCACTCAGGTATGACCTAAATCAAATCCCTTATGATTATACAGTGGAAGATCAAATAGATTCAAGGGATTAGATCTGATAGAGTGTATGAAGAACTCTGGAGAGAGGTTCATGACACTGTATAGGAAGCAGTGATCAAGACCATACCCAAGAAAAAGAAATGCAAAAAAAGGAAAATGGTTTTCTGAGGAGGCTTTAAAAATAGCTTAGAAAAGAAGTGAAAAGCAAAGGAGAAAAGGAAAGATATAAGCATCTGAATGCAGAGTTCCAAAAAATAGCAAGGAGAGATAAGAAAGCCTTCCTCAGTGATCAGTACAAAGAAATAGAGGAAAACAATAGAATGGGAAAGATTAGATATCTCTTCAAGAAAATTAGAGATACCCAGGGAATATTTCATGCAAAGATGATCACAATGAAGGACAGAAATGGTATGTACCTAATAGAAGCAGAAGTTATTAAGAAGAGGTGGCAAGAATACCCAGAAAAACTATACAAAAAATATCTTCATGACCCAGATAACCATGATGATGTGATCATTTACCTAGAGCCAGACAACCTGGAATGTGAAGTCAAGTGGGCATTAGGAAGCATCACTATGAACAAAGCCAGTGGAGGTGATGGAATTCCACTTGAGCTATTTCAAATCCTAAAAGATGATGCTATGAAAGTACTGCACTCAATATGCCAGCAAATCTGGAAAACTCAGCAGTGGCCACAGAATTGGAAAAGTTTAGTATTCATTCCAATCCTAAAGAAAGGCAATGATGCCAAGGAATGTTGAAACTCCAGCACAAATGCATTCATCTCACATACTAGTGAAGTAATGCCCATAATTCTTCAAGCCAGGTTTCAACAGTACCTGAACCCTGAATTTCCAGATGTTCAAAAATGGATTTAGGAAAGGCAGAGGAACCAGAGATCAAATTGCCAACATCTACAGGATCATTGAAAAAGCAAGAGATTTCCAGAAAACCATCTTCAGAAAACTAAGATCATGGCATCTGGTCCCATCATTTCATGGCAAATAGATGGGGAAACAATAGAAACAGCAATGGACTTTATTTTGGGGGGCTCCAAAATCACTGCAGATGGTGACTGCAGCCATGAAATTAAAAGATACTTGCTCCTTAGAAGAAAACCTGTGACCAACCTAGACAGCATTTTAAACAGAAGAGACATTACTTTGCCGATAAAGTCTGTCTAGTCAAAGCTATGTTTTTTTCAGTAGTCATGTATGGATATGAAAGTTGAACTATAAAGAAAGCTGAGCGCAGAAGAATTGATGGTTTTGAAATATGGTGTTGGAGAAGACTCTTGAGAGTCTCTTGGATTGCAAGGAGATCCAACCAATCAATTGTAGAGGAAATCGGTCCTGAATATTCATTGAAAGGGCTGATGCTGAAGCTCAAGCTCCAATATTTTGGCCACCTGATGCAAAGAAGCGACTCATTGGAAAGGACCCTGATGCTCAAAAGATTGAAGGTGGGAGTAGGGGCTGTCAGAGGGTGAGATGGTTGCATGGCATCACTGATGCAATGGACATGAATTTGAGTAGGCTCTGTGATTTGGTGATGGGCAAGAAAGACTGTCGTGCTGCAGTCTATTTGGTTGCAAAGAGTTGGACACATTGAGAGCCTGGACTGAGCTCAATAACATCATAAATGTGATAAACTGTCTCTTGGAGAGAAATGAGATAAAACCTGGCTATCCTAAAGCAAATCAACCCTGACTATTCTTTAGAAGAATTGATGTTGATGTTGAAGTTTGACCACCTGATGTGAAGAGCTGATTCATTAGAATAGATCCTGATGCTGGGAAAGAATGAGGGCTGGAGTAGAAAGGGGTGACAGAGAATGAGATGCTTTGATGCCATCATGTACTCAATGGACATGAGTTTGATCAAATTCCTGGAGATAGTGAAGAACAGGGAAGCCTGAAATTTTGCAGTACTTGGGTTTACAAAGAGTTAGGCAAGACTTAGCAACTGAACAACAACAATGTCATAAGCTAAAGGCCAATACACAAAGAGACTAATACAGTTACTAGAATCCTGCCGTTCAAAGAGTGGTCCACAGATCGTCTTTATGACTATCACTTGGATGTTATGAGAAATGCAGAATTCCAGGCATCAGCTCAAGATCTGTTGATTAAGAATCTAAATATCAATGGAATCCCCAGGTGATTCACAAGTTCATTAGAATTTGACAGGCACTGTTCTAGTCCTTATGGCACAAAGCAAAGAGGAACTAAAGAGCCTCTTGATGAAAGTGAAAGAGAAGAGTGAAAAGCTGGCTTAAAACTCAACATTCAAGAAATGAAAAGCATGGTATCTTGTCCCATCACTTCATAGCAAATAGATGGGGAAACAATGAAAACAATGACAGACTATTTTCTTGAGCTGCAAAGTCACTGCAGAAGATAATGGAGCCATGAAATTAAAAGATGCTAGCTCCTTAGAAGTAAAGCTATGACCAACCTAGACAGCATATTGAAAAGCAGAGACATTGCTTTACTGACAAAGGTCCATCTAGTCAAAGCTATGGTTTTTTAGTAGTCATGTATGGTTGTGACAGTTGGACCATAAAGAAGGCTGAATGCAGAAGAACTGATGCTTTTGAGATATGGTGTTGAAGAAGACTCTTGAGAGTTCCCTGGACTGCAAGGAGTTAAACCAGTCAATCCTAGAGGAAAGCAATCCTGAATATTCGTTGTAAGAACTGATGCTGAAGCTGAAGTTCAAATACTTTGGCCACCTGATGCAAATAACTGACTCATTGGAAAAGACCCTGATGCTGTGAAAGATTGAAGGCAGGAGGAGAAGGGGATGACAGAGGATGAGATTGTTGAATGGCATCACCGATTCAATGGATATGAGTTTGATCAAGTTACAGGGGTTGGTGATGGACAGGAAAGACGGCATGCTGCAGACTATGGGGTCGAAAACAGTTGGACACGATTGAGCAACTGAACTGAACTGGTCTAGTGATTGGCATTCAAAATTAGAAGTCCTTTGTTTCTTTTTGACTGTAAGACACTTTTTAATGAGTCTTCATGAAAATTTCATTTTTTAATACATCTCCTCTTCAAGATATCCTTAATATTTATATACAAACTATTGGTTCCTGTTAATATGATCAACCTCAGTCAATTTCTGTCATATTGAATCTGAAGCTGGCAAATTACTTTATATTGCTTTTTATTTTATTTAAAAAGCTAGATATTGAAAATTTTTATATGAAACAACTTGTAAATTCTCTAAGTCATTTGACTTTTTAAAATAACTTTTATTCTCTAAAAATTTGATTCAAATAATTCATCCTTTGTTTTATGATGTAGCTAAATTTCATCAACTTCTCAAATATCATAATGTTTACTTTTCTGATTATAAAAGTACTGTATGTTGACCCCAAAGAATTTGGAAGATGGGAAATTTATAAGGCAGGGAAAAAAATTATGCATTTCCCAAGCATATTTCATTTTTTGTTGTTGTTCATTTACATGTAACATTTTAAACTAACATTTTAACTTGATATTCAGTTCAGTTCAGTTTAATCACTCAGGCGTGTCCGACTCTTTGCCACCCCATGAACCACAGCACGCCAGGCCTCCCTGTCCATCACCAACTCCCAGAGTTAAAAACTGCTAATTTTCTATATCACAAGCACCAAGACAAATGAAATGTGGAAGGTATTTATTATATAAAATATTAGTGAAACAGATAATGGCAGAGATTAACATTCTCCATCTGTCTTTTATACTTAGAATGATACCTGTTAGTAATATTTCTCAGTTTGATTTAAGCCTAGTTTAAATTTTACTTCATAAAATTGTCATTATTATCTATACTTTTCTACAAAATGTATTCACACAGAAGTCTTTTTCATATAATTATATGGAAAATCATGTCCTGGAAGTAAGTACACCACATGTTTGCACATACACATTCACACAGACACAGTCATATGCACTTTTGTAAGCAAAATAAAGACCACTAATTATTGCTAAATGAATAAATTGCAGATTATTTTTGTCTTCTTTATTTTTTAATATTTGCTAAGCTGAACGTAAATGACTATGATATATAGAAATGAAAAGTTGAATTATCTTGTTTTAATTTCATCTTTATTTACATAGAAAGGAAAATCTCATACATAGATATAAATATTATTCAAAAAGCATTTTTCTTCCTTTTGTATATGTAGAAATCTTTTATTATAGAAAATAACATAAAGAGAATTTCCTGTGTTTTAAAACCATTATGCACATAATGAAAGTTTTCCCTGAAGTAAAAGTTAAGTGTGTATGAGAAATAAAAATCAATTCAAACAGAAACATTAATTACATGTCTTAAAATGTTCATCATATAATAGGATATGACCATATTTGTACTAATTGTATAAAGAACCCACTTGCCAATGCAGGAGAAATAAGAGATGTAGGTTTGATCCTTGGGTCAGTAAGATCCCCTGGATGAGGTCATAGCAATCCACTTTAATGTTCTTGCCTGGAAAATCCCATGGACAGAGGAACCTGGCCAGGTACAGTTCATTGGGTCATAAAGAGTCAGACATGACTGAAGCAACTTAGCACATGTGCACAAATGTATATTTATACTTAAAACAGGAATAAGAGAATACATGGACTTCTGTTTTTTAAGTGGAATTTTATGTAAATCTTACTTTATTGAAATTAAAAAATTAAATGTTAATATTTCTACTGCAGAACATCTTCAAAGTATGTTTACATAATTTATTATTGTTAACTTTAGTATTAACTATTATTAGAATCCTACAAATTTCCTCCTCACATTTTCAAAATACATATTTTCATATCTATCTTAAATATATCAAATATCTACCTACCTAGCCATCTATTTTCATACACATATATATGGTATTTGTGAAGGTAGATCAGTTCAGTCTCTAAGTCTTGTCCAACTACTTGTGACTCCATGGACCGCAGCACACCAGGCTTCCCTGTTCATCACCAACCCACAGAGCTTACTGAAACTAATGTCCATCCAGTCGGTAATGCCATCAAACAAACTCATTCTCAGTGGTCCCCTTCACCTCCTGCCTTCAATCTTCCCCAGCATCAGGTCTTTTCCAATGACTCAGTTCTTCATATCAGGTGGCCAAAGTATTGGAGCTTGAGGTTCAGCATCAGTCCTTGCAGTGAATATTCAGGACTGATTTCCTTTAGAACTGACTGGTTTGATTTTGCAATCCAACGGACTCTCAAGAGTCTTCTCCAACACCACAGTTCAAAAGCAGCAATTCTTCTGTGCTCAGCTTTCTTTATAGTCCAACTCTCACATTCATACATGACTACTGAAAAAACCATAGCATTGACTAGGTCATGGCCTCTGTCAGCAAAGTAATGTTGTTGCTTTTTAATACACTATCTAAGCTGATGATAGCTTTTCTCCTAAGGAGCAAGCATCTTTTAATTTCATGGCTGCAGTCACCATCTGAAGTGATTTCAGAGCCCAAGAAAATAAAGCCTGTAACTGTTTCCATTATTTCTCCATCTGTTTGCCATGGCATGGTGGAACCTGATGCCATGATCTTAGTTTTTTGAATGTTGAGTTTTAAGCCAACTTTTTCACCCTCCTTTTTCATTTTCATCAAGAGGCTCTTTAGTGCCTCTTCACTTTCTTCCATAAGGGTGGTGTCCTCTGTATATCTGAGGTTATTAATATTTTCCCCAGCAATCTTGACTCCAGCTTGTGCTTCATCTAGCCTGACATTTCACATGATGTACTCTGCATATAAGTTAAATAAGCTGGGAGACAATATACAGCCTTGATGTACTCATTTCCCAATTTGGAGCCAGTCTGTGGTTCCATGTCCAGTTCTAACAGTCCATTGAATTCTCTAGACCAGAATACTGGAGTGGATAGCTTTTCCCTTCTCCCTGGGATCTTCCCAACCGAGGGACTGAACCCAGGTCTACCGCACTGCAGGCAAATTCTTTACCAGCTGAACCACAATGGAAGCCCTTATGAAGGTAATTAAATGCTAAACCAGAAGTGGAGATGAGAAGAGTCAGAGGTCCTGATTCACTAAACTGCTAAAGTGTGTTGTTGTTGAGATAGTTGTGAGTGATAATTGCTAAGTCCTGTTTAACTCTTTGTGATCCCATGGCTATAGTCTGTCAGGCTCCTCTGTTCATGAAATGTCCAGGCAATAATGCTGGAGTGGGTAGCCATTCCCTTCTCCAGGGTATTTTCCTAACCCAGGGATTGAAACATAATCTCCTGTATTTCAGGCAGATTCTTCACCACCTGAGCCACCAGAGAAGGCTAGAAATATTTAAGGGATATAAGAGAGATTGTTGTATGTGTTGAGCAAGTCAAGTCTCTTTCCAAATTTTAGCTATCTTATTTGAAAAAGAAAATGAAGTTAGGATACTCTCATTTCTACATCAGTCAATGAAGATATTACTATTGTAGTTATAATGCATTGTGAGTATTACAGTTAAATAATGAAGAAAGCTGAGTGCTGAAGAATTGATGCTTTTGAACTGTGGTGTTGGAGAAGACTCTTTAAGTGTCCCTTGGACTGCAAGGAGATCCAACCAGTCCATTCTAAAGGAGATCAGCCCTGGGATTTCTTTGGAAGGAATGATGCTAAAGCTGAAACTCCAGTACTTTGGCCACCTCATGTAAAGAGTTGACTCATTGGAAAAGACTCTGATTCTGGGAGGGATTGGGGGCAGGAAGAGAAGGGGACGACCGAGGATGAGATGGCTGGATGGCATCACTGACTCGAAGGATGTAAGTTTGAGTGAACTCTGGGAGTTGGTGATGGACAGGGAGGCCTGGCGTGATGCGATTCCTGGGGTCACAAAGAGTCAGACATGACTGAGCGACTGAACTGAACTGATCTGAACTGAATGATGTACTTAGCAAAATGCTTAACAGATAGAAATTGTCCCAATTTTACCTAAGATCATTTCCATTTCTAAAATTTCAGTAGTCAACTTTGTCTTTTTTTGTTTGTTTGTTTGTGTTTTTAGTGGAAATAAAGTATATTTTTGCAAATTATTCATTTGTGCTCTCTTCCTTCCTCTTTCAGGTCACTTAACAAACAACACTTAATCCAGCTGTTAACCGTTTTAACCTGAGGAGTTGTTGAAAACAAATCCTCTTTAGGAGGCTTTCTAAAGTCCACCAGCGATTTCAAAATAGCTTGAAAATCAATCAGATTAACTGAAACATTTTCTGTTCAGGCATCTATTAGGAAACTGATGTCTGTATAATGCTTCTTTGACATTGCAAACCTTTATCATCTCAGCCATAAAAAATGAGTACTGAAAATTAATATTTGATGCCATGTTATTCCCAAACTGTGTTTTCCCCTGGAAATTCACATTTCTAGTTAGTGTTAGGTTAGTATTAGCAGTGACTTTTTATTTGAACAAAATTAGGTCATATTTTTAGGGTCTCTCTCTCTCTCTCTGCAAATACATAAGCACAATATTTTTAGGAAAAAAGAATTCAAAGTAACAAAAATGCTTGTCAGTCCTTTATCTTCAATAATTCTAGGAGTGAATAATAATTGGAAATTTAACATACGGGTAAAATTATGCCACGTTGGGCACATTTAGAAAACTTGAATCTTAGATCAATCTGATAGTAATTACTTATGAACTTTAACAAACCATCCAAAGTCTGTGGGCTGCAGTTTCTTCATCAAATAATCAATGATTTGGCTTTTATTACCTTCATAGTACTAAAATAAATTTCTGAGATTTGTGGCTATTTCTATAATGAATTAGGTGGACTTTTTATCAAGCAGGTATTACATTTTTCTCATTCATGCCTATATTAACCAATATCTGAGAATCCATAATTAAAAGTAGGCTCCCAATAAATGTTAATATATAAATGAGGCAATTTTTCTTGCACTAGTTTGATACAGTTTTGAGTATAAATTTTCTGAAATTAAGAGACACAAAAATCTATAAGCATATATCATTTTTTTCATATTAGGAAGTCATCATGAATCAAGGCATATCTCATTTTATTTCACTTTGTTCTATTGTACTTTGCAAACGTTGCAACTTTTGCAAATTAAATAAAGCAAGCCTGCATAAAGAAGTCTTTTTCAAAAATATTTATTCATTTGTATCTCTGTGCCATGTTCTGATAATTTACATAATACTTCTAACTTTTCCATCACTATTATATTTGTCAGTGATCTTTGATATTACTGTCATGACTTTTGGGACACATTAATAAGATGGCACACTTAATCAATAAATATTGTGTATTTTTTTACTTACTCCATCAGGCTGTCTTTCCACATTTTTCTTTATCTCTTTGAACCTACTTTATTCTATAAGACACAAGAATATTAAAAAATTAGGCAAATTAATAACCCTGTCATGGCCCCTAAGTATACAAGTCGAAAGAAGAGTTGCACATCTCTCACTTTAATTAAAATCTAGAAAGTATTAAGCTTAATGAGGAAGGCATGTTGAAAGCAGAGATAGGCCAAAAGTAAGCCTCTTGTTCCAGCCAGTTTGCCAAGTTGTAGATGTAAAGAAAAAGTCCTTGATGGAAATTAAAACTGCTACTCCATTGAACACATGAATGGTTTAAAAAAAAGAAAGTGAGACAGTCTTATTCTTACTGAGAAAATTTTACTCATCTAGATAAAACATCAAGTCAGTTACAACATTCCATTAAGCCAAAACCTAGTCCAGAGGAAGGCCCTCGTGCTTGTTCTCAATCACTTCAGTCTTGTCTGACTCTTTGCGACCTTATGGACTGTAACACATGAGACTCTTCTGTCCATTGGATTCTCCAAGCAAGAAAATGAATGGGTTGCCATGCCCTCTTCTAGGGGATCTTTCTGACTGAGGAATCAAACCCACGTCTCCTGTGTCTTCTGCACTGGCAGGCAGATTCTTTACCACTGAGCCACCTGAGAAGCCCAGAGGAAGGCCCTCAGTTCAGTTCAGTCACTCAGTCATGTCCAACTATTTGCGACCCCATGAATCACAGCACACCAGGCCTCCCTGTCCATCACCAATTCCTGGAGTTTACTCAAACTCATGACCATCGAGTCGGTGATGCCATCCAGTCATCTCATCCTCTGTCGTCCCCTTCTCCTCCTGCCCTCAATCCCTCCCAGCATAAGAGTCTTTCCAATGAGTCAACTCTTCGCACGAGGTAGCCAAAGTACTGGAGTTTCAGCTTTAACATCAGTCTTTCCAATGAACACTCAGGACTGATCTCCTTTAGAATGGACTGGTTGGATCTCCTTGCAGTCCAAGAGACTCTCAAGAGTCTTCTGTAATACCACATTTCAAAAGCATCAATTCTTCAGTGCTCAGCTTTCTTGACAGTCCAACTCTCACATCCATACATGACCACTGGAAAAACCATAGCCTTGACTAGATGGACCTTTGTTGTCAAAGTTATGTCTCTGTTTTCCAATATGCTATCTAGATTGGTCATAACTTTCCTTCCAAGGAGCAAGTGTCTTTTACTTTCATGGCTGCAGTCATCATCTGCAATGATTTTGGAGCCCCCCAAAATAAAGTCTAACACTGTTTCTACTGTTTCCCCATCTATTTCCAATGAAGTGATGGGGCCAGATGACATGATCCTAGTTTTCTGAATGTTGAGCTTTAAGCCAACTTTTTCACTCTCCTCTTTCACTTTCATCAAGAGACTTTTTATTTCCTCTTAACTTTCTGCCATAAGGATGGTGTCATCTGCATATCTGAGGTTATTGATATTTCTCCCAGCAATCTTGATTCCCCTAGTGCTTTTCAATTCTCTAAAGGCTGAGAGAAATGAAGATGCTACTGAAAAAAAATTGGAAGATTGTTAACATTTGTTCATAAGGCTTATGGAAAGAAACTATATCCATAGTATGAAAATGCAAGGTGAAGCAGCATGTGCTGATGCAGAAGTTGCAGCAAGTTATCCAGATCTAGCTGAGATAATTAGTGAAGGTGGTTACAGTGAAAATATACTTTCAATGTAGATGAAACAGCCTTATATTGGAAAAAGGTGTCTTGTAAAAATTTCATAGCTAGAGAGGAGAAGTCAGTGCCTGGCTTCAAAACTTAAAAGGTCAGGCTGAATTTCTTGTTAGAGGCTAGTACAAGTGGTGACTTTAAGTTGAACCAAATACTCATTTACCATTCTACAGATGCTAGGGCCCTTAGGACTTGGGATAATTAACTCCATCTGTGCTTTATCAATGGAACAGCAAAGCCTGAATGACAATGTTTGTTTACCACATGGTTTATTGAATATTGGAGGTTCACTGTTGAGGCCTACTCTTCAGAAAATTTTTTTTTTTTTTTTTTTTCAAAATATTACAGTTCATTGACAATGCACCTGCTCACCCAAAGGTTCTAATGGAGATATTTTGTTGTTGTTCAATCGGTAAATTGAGTCTGACTCTTTGTGATCCCATCGGCTGTAGCCCATACAGTGAGATTATTGTTGCTTTTATGCCTGCTGGCATATTATCCATTCTGCAGGATATGGATCAAGCGGTCATTTGAATATCAAATGTCATAAACTGACATAGATAGTGATTCTTCCCTCCACAGAAGATCTTCTGTAGGAAGGCGTGGCAACCCACTCCATTATTCTTAACTGGAGAATCCCATGGACAGAGGAGCCTGGCAGTCTACTGTCCTTTGGGTCTCAAAGAATGGATATGACTGAAGCTACTTAACATGAAGGCACTGATTAATTTGAGCAAAGTAAATTGAAAACTTTTTGGAAAGAATTCACCATTCTAGATGCTACTAAGAACATTCTTGACTCATGAGGAGAAATTAACATAATCAGAAGTTTCAGTTCAGTTCAGTCACTCTCTTGTTTCTGACTCTTTGCAATCACATGGACTATGGCACATCAGGCTTCCCTGTCCATCACCAACTTCCAGAGCTTTCACAAACTCATGTCCATTGAGACAGTGATGTCATCCAACTATCTCTGTCATCCACTTCTCCTCCTGCCTTCAATCTTTCCCAGCATCAGGGTATTTCCAGCGACTCAGTTCTCCCCATTAGGTAGCTAAAGAATTAGAGCTTCAGTTTCAGCATCAGTCCTTTAAGTGTATATTCAGGACTGGTTTCCTCTGGGGTTGACTGGTTTGATCTCTTTGCAGTCCAAGGAACTCTCAAGAGTCTTCTCCAATACCACAGTTCAAAAGCATTGATTCTTCAGCTTTTAGCATTCTTTGTGTTTCAACCCTCACATCCATACATTACTACTTGAAAAACCATAACTTTGACTAGATGGACCTTTGTCAGCAAAGTAATGTCTCTGCTTTTTAATATGCTGTCTAGGTTGGTCGTTGCTTTTCTTTCAAGGAACAAGGGTCCTTTAGTTTCATGGCTGCAGTCACCATCTGTAGTGATTTCAGAGCCCACGAAAATAAAGTCTGTCACTGTTTCCATTGTTTCCCCATCAGTTTACCATGAAGTGATGGGACCAGATGCCATGATCTTAGTTTTCTGAATGTTGAGTTTTAAGCCATCTTTTACACTCTCCTCTTTCACTTCCATCAAGAGGCTCTTCAGTTCCTCTTTGCTTTCTGCCATAAGGATGGTGTCATCTGCATATCAGAGGTTATTAATATTTCTCTCATCAATCTTGTTTCCAGCTTGTGTTTCTTTCAGCCTGGCATTTCCCATGATGTATTCTACATATAAGTTAATCAAGCAGGGTGACAATATACAGGCTTGATGTATTCTTTTCCCAATTTTGGACCAGATTGTTGTTCCATGTCTGGTTCTAATTGTTGCTACTTGACCTGCATAAAGATTTCTTAGGAGGCAGGTAAGGTGATCTGGTATTCCCATCTTTTGAAGAATTTTCCAGTTTCTTGTGATCCACATAGTCAAATACATTGATGTACTTGATAAAAAAAGACATGGATATTTTTCTGGAATTATCTTGCTTTTGTTGGCAATTTGATGTTGCTATTAAAAAGAGATGCTGGAAATTTGATCTCTGTTTACTCTGCCTTTTCTAAATCCAGCTGTAACATCTGAAAGTTCTCAATTCATGTATTGCTGAAGCCTAGGTTGGAGAGTTTTGAGCACTACTTTGCTAGCAAGTGAAATGAGTTCCATTGTGCGGTAATTTGAACATTCTTTGGCATTGCCTTTCTTTGGGATTGGGATGAAAACTCACCTTTTTCAATCCTGTGACCACCCCTGAGTTTTCCAGATTTGCAGGCATATTGAGTGCAGCCCTCTCACAGCATCATCTTTTAGGATTTGAAACAACTCAGCTAGAATTCCATCACCTCCACTAGCTTTGTTTGTAGTGATGCTTCCTAAGGCCCACTTCACTTTGCACTCCAGGATATCTGGCTCTAGGTTAGTGATCACATCATCATGGTTATCTTGGTCATGAAGATCTTTTTTGTATGGTTCTTCTGGGTATTTTTGCCACCTCTTAATATCTTCTGCTTCTGTTCGGCCCATACTGTTTTTTTTTTCCCTTATTGTGCCTATCTTTGCATGAAATGCTTCCTTGGTATCCCTAATTTTCTTGAAGTAATCTCTAATTTTTCTCATCCTATTGTTTTCCTCTATTTCTTTGCATAGATTAGTTAGGAAGGCTTTCTTATCTCTCCTTGTCATTCTTTGGAACTCTGCATTCAAATGTATATATCTTTCCTTTCCTCTTTTGCCTTTTGCTTCTCAGAAGTTTAGAATTCAGTTTTGATCCTCATGGATGGCACTTTGAAGGACTCAAGGCTTCAGTGGAGGGAGAAACTTAAAATGGTGGAAACAGCAAAATACCTAAAGTTAGAAATGGAGCCTGAAGACTTGACTGAATTTCTACAGTCTCTTGACAACATTTTGGGGCTTCCCTGGTGTTGGGACTCGGGTAGTAAAGAATCTGCCTGTAATGTGGGAGACCCAAGTTCTATACCTGAGTTGGGAAGACCCCCTGGAGAAGTGAATGGCTATCCACTCCAATATTCTTGCCTGGAGAAGTCCCTGCATTGAGGAGCCTAGTGGGCTACAGTCCATGTCATCACAAAGAGTTAGACAAGACTGAGCAACTAACACTCACTCATTCAATGATAACACGCAAATGATAATTTCTTTCTTATGAATGAGCAAAGTGAGCTGTTTTTGAAATAGAATTTGCTTCTGGTGAAGATAGTGTGAGGATAGTTGAATTGACAACAAAATGTTTATTATACAAGCTTAGTCAATAAAGCAGTAGCAAGGTTTGAGAAGATTGACTCCAATTTTGAGAGAATTTCTACTGTGGGTAAAATGATATCAAAGAGCATTGCAACTACAAAAACAAAACAAAAACAAAAAACAGCTCATGAAAAAAAGAATCAGTCAATGCAGGACAATTCACTGTTGTCTTATCATAGCCACCTACATCTTCAGCAACCACCACCTTGATCAATCAGTGGACATTAACGTCAGTTAAAACTCTCCACTAGAAAAAATATTAGAATTTACTGAAGGGTTAGATAATCATTAGCATTTTTTAATAATGAGGTATTTTTAAATTGAGGTGTGTAAATTATTTTTATGTACATAAAATAAATGTACAAAATAAATTTCCTTGCTCCTTGGACAGCAAGGAGATCAAGCCAGTCAGTCCTAAAGGAAATCAACCCTTAATATTCATCAGAAGGACTCATGCTGAAGCTGAAGCTGCAAGATTTTGGCCACCTGATGTGGAGAGTTGACTCATTGTAAAGACCCTGATTCTGGGAAAGATGGAGAGCAAGAGGAGAAGAGGGTGACAGAAGATGACATGGTTGGATGGCATCATGGACTCAATGGACATGAATTTCAGCAGACTCCAGGAAATGGTGAAGGACAGGGAAGCCTGCCATGCTGCAGTTCATGTAGTCACAAAGAGTTGGACACAACTGAGTGGCTGAACAACAACAAATTTTAAAATTAAGGTATGTATGTGTGTGTGTGTGTGTGTGTGTGTGTGTGTGTGTTTAACAGATATAATGCTATTGTGCACTTAAGAGACTTCAATATACTGTAAACATAACTTTTATATGCATTAGAAAACCAAACATTTGCATGAATGGCTTTATTGTGATATTTTGTTTACTGTGGAAGTCTGGAAAAAACTTGCAATTTTTCTGAGGCATACCTGTATTCACATGTAACCAAAGTCTATTGTAAGGTATTTTTCAAAATAGATTTCAGAAATTTAACACAGTTAACTTTCCATGATCTTATTTTCATCATAGAGTGATAGGTGCTCTTATGTCAGCCAAGGCAGAACTGAGTTACCAGAACAAAGTGAGCCCTTGGTATCTCTATAGTATCTATAAATATCCACTCCAAATAACTTGCTTTATACTTATAAAAGACTCTCAATAAACATCAATTCAGTTAAAGCAAAAAAATTAAATGTTTAATCTCCAGCGTCAACTACCACAGATATTCCATATGTCATTTTCTGAAGGCATCAGGTATTGTATAGTTTGCAAAGCAACTAAGGGGGCCAATTTTGCTAAACAATTTGAAGCTAATGGGATCTCTTGTCACCAATGGCTGTGGGGATAGTACAGATGACTTCATTTCAAAAGGCACTACACTGCTCTGAATCAGTCCTTACAATAGAAAATTGAGAACCTACATAATATGGTTTCAAAATAGGAATTTTAAGGAAAACTCACCTGATCCATTCCAACATAAAAGAATGTTCATAATATAAAAGCCAGCTCTCAAAAAAAAAAAAGTCCCAAATCTTAATTTGTTGTTGTTCTATTGCTAAGCTGTGTCAGACTCTTTGCAAACCCATGGACTGCAGCACAGTACTAGATGATATCATTTCTAACATATAAATTATATCTTATATTTATGTGTAACACATGGTATATATTGTATTTACTTAAAGTTAAAATTGCCTTATGATGCTAGCATTAAAACAGTCTTTTTTATTTTCTTTAAGAGAAAAAAAAAATGAATTGGGCCTGAAAGTTGAATTGTCTGATCAAGATTTAAGTACTGCTGTTAAATTACACTGTCAGCCTTGTAATAAATTCTGATTAAGAATTTACACCTTTGTGAACAGATTAGCAGACCTAATTGATTTTGATCTGTTAACTTCAATTTGCAGTTTTAAAAAGGTGTAACCTCACCCAGATTTATGGATTGACACTCTTGTGTTTGAATTAGTGAATTTTGTATTTGATATCATATTAAGAAGAATTTTGGTTAAGTACATATATTTCTGAATGGAAATTTGTCTTAACTCCTGGGCATTGAATATATTTTCATTATTGTCCCCATTTATTAATCTCTAAACATTTGAAACAATAATTTTACATCTCACTTATTATCTGTCAACCATCAGTTTCTATTTTCATGTAATTATGAGGAGAATTTATCCTGTGTTTTTGTCTTCACATCATCCCCCTGGACTTTGCCTGCAGTGATAGACATATGGCCAAAATGTTTTAATTCAGTTGTTAACACACCATATTGCACATAACAATCATTTATCATAGAAGCTGTTAAATACTGTGGGAGAAGCCTGGACAATAATTATAAATTATCTCATAATTATATATTAAAGTTTGAAAAATCAGTGTTTATAGATATTCATTACATGGCAATGAGTCCTTGTTCAGAGCGAATATAGATGCAGAGTGTAAGGACTGTTTCCTGGTTCTTATTTCATCCACTATATTAAAGTTTGGTATCAAATACAACAAAAATATTTTGGCAGTTGACAAATGGTACAATGATTCTATATCATACAGTACTTAAGTAGGCTTAGAATATTTTATTTCAACAAATAAACTTATTTTTTATTTAAATAAACAATGGTAAAACTTATTGGGGCAGGTAATTAGCCTAAAGTACAATTGTAGCAATATTTATAAAAGATTTCCTGTTTTTTTAAAATTTTTAATTGAAGGATAGTTGCTTTATAGAATTTTGTTGTTTTCTGTCAAGCATCAACATAAATGAGTGTCCCCTCCTTCTTTAATCTCCTTCCTATCTCCCTCCCCATCCCATCCCTCTAGTTTGATACAGAGCCTCTGTTTGAGTTCCCTGAGTCATACAGCAAATTCCCTTTGGAAATCAGTTTTACAAATGGTAATGTAAGTTAATTGGCATCATGGAGAATTTTATTCAGTCATTTTCTTTATTATTGCCAGTAGCTTCACTTTCCCCTAAAATTTGATCTCAGGAAATGTAAGTTCAGTTCAGTTGCTCAGTGTGTCTCTTTGTGACCCCATGGACTGCAGCATGCCAGGCTACCCTGTCCATCACCAACTCCTGCAGTCTAATCAAACTCGTTTCCATAGCATTGGTGATGCCATCTAACCATCTCATCCTCTGATGTCCCCTTCTCCTCCCGCCTTCAATCTTTCCTAGCACCAGGGTCTTTTCCACTGAGTTGGTTGTTCGCATCTGGTACCAAAGTATTGGAATTTCAACTTCAGCATCAGGACTTCCAATGAATATTCAGGACTGATTTCCTTTAGGATAGACTGGTTGGATCTCCTTGCTGTCCAGGGGACTCTCAAGAGTCTTCTCCAATGCCACAGTTCAAAAGCATTGATTTTTCAGTGCTCAGCTTTCTTTATAGTCCAACTCTCACATTGCGGGAGACTCAGGTTCAATCCCTAGGTTGGGAAGTTCCCCTGGAGAAGAAAATGGCAACCCACTCCAGTATTCTTGCCTGGAAAATCCCGTAGACAGAGGAGCCCGGTTGGCTACAGTCCATGGGGTCGCAAAGAGTTGGACACGACTGAGTCACTTCACTTCACATCCATACATGATGACTGGAAGAACAATAGCTTTGACTAGATGGACATTTGTTGATAAAGTAATATCTCTGCTTTTTAATATGCTGTCTAGATTGGTCATAGCTCTTCTTCCAAGGAACAAGGAGTAAGCCTCTTTTAATTTAATGGCTACAGTCACCATCTGCAGTGATTTTGGCACCCAAAAAATAAAGTCTCTCATCATTTCCATTGTTTCCCTATTTATTTGCCATGAAGTGACAGGACTGGATGCCATGATCTTAGTTTTCTGAATGCTGAGTTTCAAGCCAACTTTTTCATTCTCTTTTTTCACTTTCATCAAGAGGCTCATTAGTTTCTCTTTGTTTTCTGCCATAAGGGTGGTGTCATCTGCATATTTGAGGTTATTAATATTTCTCCCAGTGATCTTGATTCCAGCTTGTGCTTCATCCAGCCCAGCATTTTGCATGATATACTCTGCATATAAGTGAAATAAACAGCATGACATTATACAGCCTTGACATACTCCTTTCCTGATTTGGAACCAGTTTGTTATTCCTTATCCAGTTCTAACTGTTGTTACATGACCTACATACAGATTTCTCAGGATGCAGGTCAGGTGGTCTGATATTCCCATCTCTTTAAGAATTGCCCACTGTTTGTTGCAATTCACACAGTCAAAGGCTTTGGCATACTCAAGAAAGCAAAAGAAGATGTTTTTCTGGAACTGTCTTGCTTTTTTGATGATTCTGTGGATGTTGGCAATTTGATCTCTGGTTCTTCTGTCTTTTCTAAATCCAGCTTGAACATCTGGAATTTCACAGTTCATGTACTGTTGAAGCTTGCCTTGGAGAATTTTGAGCATTACTTTGCTAGTGTGTGAGATGAGTGCAATTGAGTGGTAGTTCGAACATTCTTTGGTGGCCACAGGACTGGAAAAGGTCAAGTTTCATTCCAATCCCAAAGCAAGGGAATCTAAACTCTAACCAATGCTTCCTGATCTTCCAGTTTTCCTTCCTCCACCTCTTCTCCAAAATATACGTCACTTCTCCAGGTACTTTAGCTTTGACTGCCTGTCATTTCTGCTTTAGTAGTCCCTTTATCTGCTTATTTTCCTCTACAGCCCTTTTACTATCTGATTCATTCTATTGCCACTCCTTTACACATAGGCTCAAACCACTGTTCCTTTTTTCCTTCCTATACGTATGGAACAGAGGAGTTGGTTGTGGTATTCACCTTCTACCCAACGTGTGAAGTGGCAGTGAAAGCTTATATATAAGATAATGGCATTTTAATGTAATTTTAAAAAATTTAGTGCATATAAGTTTTAAAGAAAAACATCCAACTATACATAAAGGTAAGAATGGTATTTTTTCTTTTGTCTCAGGCTTCATCATGGCTCATGGAAACACCATTATATATCCTATTTACCAAAATCATATAACTTCTTATTTTTGAATAAGCTGATTCACACTATTCTTATTTTATATAGAGTGTTTATCTTTTTCATATGAGAAACTGGATATAATATTTGAAAGAGTAGAAACTTTGGAGTCAAACTAACTGGTTTTCATATCCCTGTTCTGCTGTATGTTATATATTTTTACTTTGGTGAATTTACATTTATATCTGAATCTTAGTTAACTCATCTGTAAAATGGCAATATAAATAAGGTTTAATCAACTTTAATTAACTAAGTTATTGTAAACCATGGTGACCTGTTTTCAAAAGTACATTCTTTCTATTTCAAGTTTAGGTTGATTATACTTTTAAAAGGTGCTTAAAGGTGGCAGAGACGTTGAAGTGTCTGCCTGCAATGTGGAAGACATGGGTTCGATCACTGGGTCGGAAAGATCTCCTGGAGAAGGAAATGGCAACCCACTCCAGTATTCTTGCCTGGAAAATCCCATGGACAGAGGAGCTTGGTGGGCTACAATGGGTCGCAAAGAGTCAGACACGACTGAGCAACTTCACCTTTAAACATGTTATGTTTCTTTCTTAAAAAAAAAATCATTTAAAAATTATCTTTACAGCTATTTATTTTTTAATTTTAATTATAGCAATTTAGTTCTATTTCAGTTGGAGGCTAATTACTTTACAATATTGTAGTGGTTTTTGCCATACATTGATATGAATCATCTGTGGGTTTACATGTGTTCCTCATCTTGAACGCCTCTCTCTCCCCATCCTATCCCTCTGGGTCATCCCAGTGCACCAGCCCTGAGCACCCTGTCTCATCCATCGAACCTGGACTGGCGATCTGTTTCATTTTTATTTTAAATTTATTTTAAAATTATCATTGTTTTACAGAATTGTGTTGGTTTCTGCCAAACATCAACATGAAACAGCCACAGGCTTACACATGCTGCATCAGAGTGCTTCTCCTCTTTTTTCCCATGTCCCATTTCTTATACAATTACTACTCATGCTTCAGAACTCAGTTGCTGCTACTGCTACTGCTGCTAAGATGCTTCAGTTGTGTCCGACTCTATGTGACCCCATAGATGACAGCCCACCAGGTTCCCCCATCCCTGGGATTCTGCAAGCAAGAGTACTGGAGTGGGTTGCCGTTTCATTTTCCAACACATGAAAGTGAAAAGTGAAAGTTAAATCGCTCAGTTGTGTCCGACTCTTTGTGACGTCATGGACTGCAGCCTCCAGGCTCCTCCTTCCATGGGATTTTCAGGCAAGAGTACTAAAGTGGGTTGCCATTGCCTTCTCTGCAGAACTCAGCTAGAGAAATTGTTATCTAAACCCTAAACTAGATTACCCATTATTAACACTCAAATCAACATGTGGTTTGTCCCATTTGTCAAAGTTGAAATGATTGATTTATGCAATTATTGGTTTAATATCCGCCCTTTTTAGTGAATTGCAAGTAAGAGTTCAGTTTCTTTTTTTCTCACTATTTTATAACCAACATATAACATAGTATTCAGTAAATAGTAATAAACAGAGCAAACAAATAAAACATTTTTCATCAGTAATGTTTGAGTGATGATATCAACCTTGTATTAGTTGAGTTTCTTCCCCTCAACATTCTAATAAAGAGTTCTTGGAAAATATACAAAAAGCATTCCAATCAGTTTATTATAAATTTTTATAGTATACAAAGCAGGTTGAGATTAACACCAGGAATCAGGATATTTTCTAATCATAAATCCTATTAGGTTAATCTGTCACTGATAAATTCTCATAAGAATCTCTTGGCATACTTAAAACATGTATTATACAATTCAACATGTATGCCTCCCTCTAATGCACCTTGAAACACTAAAAGGCAACTTTCTTAAAACGTGACAAATTTTTATTTAGATGCTAATGATGCAATAACAAGCCATTAAATCTGTCTGTATATTCTCTGAAATATTACAGCTACATAGACATAAAAATATGACTATTAGGATAGAAATTATTATTATTATTTAGCTAAAAGACCACCTTTTAGCTGTGTGACATTAGGGGATTTCAGAATCATTATCTGTATAATTTTACAGCACACGATTATTTATAAAAACCTGATTAGTGACATTTTAAAACTGCAAGACAATACAAATATTTTGCTTATGTAATTATGACATAAAAGGTGATTTTATTTTTAATTCTAAAGGCTTATTTGGAGTTTATAAGAAAAATTACTATAGCAAAGAATGTGTTAAAACTGAATTCACTAATCTAATAAGTTAGACATTTTTAACATTTGTCTTTCAGGAAATTATTCTCCTTTCTTTTTAGAACATCAGTTGGTCCTTTGGTAAGTCAGTAGGTATGGTTTTCTGTCCCCAACAGATTACAGCATGCTACAGAAAGTCTATCAAAATTCAGCTCAGGTGTCTGCAATCCAGTATAGGATTCTCATCTGTAGTCATGATGTCATGCTTCAAAGAACAGCATGATAAGAATATACTTACTCCATGACAGCTAACAGCACTGCTTAGAAAATCTTACTTCTAGAAAAACATAAAAATTTTAACTCAAAGATGTGATCACGTTAAGCCTCTTCCTACCCAGCTGAAACACAAAAAAGCAGAGTCTGAGGTTACTCAGCTGTGAAATAACAATGCTGTTGCAAGGCCATCACCAAACGATCTTCTTGTTTTCCCATGAAATGCATTTTGCCAAATCTATTGGATCTGATAACAAAGCAAAGATGTGTTATATTGGACAGATTGTTCACATATGAAACTGCTAACAGTTGGGATTGTTCATGAGGGAGACAACAAAAACTATATTTTGTGAGCCTAATTTTAATACAGTCATAAGAAAAAGTGTTAAAACAAGGTACACAGCTTCTAAAATTAACTTTAAATGTATTAGTGAATATGCAAATAGTTTTGATTCATAAACAAATATATTTTTAGAGATCAGACAATATTCTAGTTATTGCACAGATTCTTTCAAAAGTTTTCAATGGATGCACTTAATTTAATAGATATAAATTTTACTCTTTACATAAATTATTTCCTGAAGTAATCTTTCCATAAATCCAAAATGTAACTTAATTTTAAAAAAACACTGCAAACAATGTATATGTTTATATTTTCAGTAATTTTGCTTACTATATTTATTCTTTTAAAAAAATCAATTTATTTTAATTGGAAGCTAATTACTTTACAATACTGTGGTGGTTTTTGCCATAAATTGACATGAATAGTCAATGAGTGTACATGTATTCCCTATCCTGAACCCCCCCTCCCACCTCNACCTTCATTATAACAGGAGTCTATGGTGACCACTCACTGTTTACGTGCACGGAAATCAAGAGAGCCAATCAAAAGCTTTGACAAACAACATGGATCAGGCCCCATCTCTTCCGCCAGGCGCCATCTTAGTTTCCGACCACAAAGCTAGCCCCTTTCTTTTTAAGGTTTCTCATTTAAGGCCCCACATTTTAATATTCATTATTATGCAAAATGCAAGTTGCATGTAGATAAAAGAACTTCTATGATTTTAATTTGAAACTACAAAGACCATGGGAAGATATTGGGATTGGAAAAAGAGATATTTAAGCAAACAATTATCTTTGAAAGTTATAAATTATAATGATAAAAGAAACACAGTGAATAAACTATAGCGTTTATGAAGTAGAATGTTATCAATTGCTATAGATTGAATGTCTTTCCCCCACAATTTGTACGTTGAAATCTAATTCCCAGTGTGATGGTATTTTGAGGTGGGAGTTTAGGAAGATGATTAGGTCTTGAGGACAGAATCCTCATGAATGGGATTAGTGTCCTTAAAATAGACCTTGGCATGTTTCCTTGCCCTCTTCTGCAATTTGAGGTTATAGTGAGAAGACAGTTAAACAGACACCTTGATCTTGGACTTCCCAGTCTCCAGGAATGTAATAAATTATACATATGTTTTTATATATTTCTGCCTAGTCTACAGCATTCTGTTGTAGCAGTCCTAGTGAACTAATGCACCAATATAGATGAAGTGTACACTCTTTCTTTACTAGAGATCAACTTGATATTAATTTCATTACTATCTTTACTATTCTTCCAAGGTGCACTTTATAAACTACTCTTAGACTAGTCTGGAAAGGCTTTTTCCATGGGTTCTACACTTAGAAAGTGCTTCATTATTACAATTAATAAAAATAATGCATTCTTTACGAGTAAGTATCTTTTTCTCTCAGGACCCAGTGATGGCACAGTTTGACCCATAACTATAAACATCCACTCCTGTAACTAGCTCTGTTCAAGCTGCTAAAGGATACTCCACCAAATCGTTTTTTTTTTTTTTTAATTGTTGAGGAAGACAACGGTGTCTACTCTGATTGTCATGTGCCTCCACTTAAATAGAACATAGACATTCCTTCTGAGGGTGAGGAGAGCTTGTATGATTGAAACACTTAAATAAAGGGGAAAAAATTTAATTAATGTTTCCAATAGCATAAATAGCATATGCTCTTCTAGAAGGAATTGTCATCTTCCAGAGTGCTGAACGTTTTTATTTTTCTAAGTAGATTGATTCTTTAGTATGTAGGAATTGATATTGAATTAAACAACAGGTACATGATTTGCAATATTATGCAATTCATGTCAATCACTTTTGTAGATGAATAGATAAATAGATACATAGAGACAGAGAGACAGAGATATACACACACATAAAGAGATAAATGTAAAAGCAACATGAATATTTGATACTAATTATATGCATTACTGAGAGATCCAAATACTTTTGTAAAAGATAGCATTTTATGTAAATCATCATGTTCTCAAATATTTTCTCTAGCTCAATGGATCTCTTTATACTCCTATAATCACAATAACTGTATATTGCTTATTATTCTATTCACCATTTCAGTAAATATCTACTCCCATTTTTCATCTCATATTTCTGAGTTAAATTCACATAATTTCTTTAGTTATGTTGTCTGGCTTAGTAATTCTTCTGTTTTGCCTAATACTCTATTAAGTTGTTAATATAAGAAAACTTTTTTATTTATAAATGCACTGACTTGCACTTTTAAAAGCTACTTTATTCCTTTTGTTGATGTTTTATTTCCTGCTCATTTTTATGTTTTAATTTAAATATTAATAAATATATGGATGTATTTTATAACTCTATATGAAAAATCCAAGAATTGATTTTGTTGAGGATTCTTATTTTTTTGTTTCTTTACTGACTCCATCTGTTGCCAACTTTTTAAAAGTAAATTTTATTGTATCTGTGGAATTCTGAAGACATAATTGGGTATTGATTTTTCTCTTTCAGATTTTTTGAGACATAACTGACACAAAGCACTGTATACACTTAAAGTGTATAGCATAATGACTTGCTTTATGATATTGTGAAATAATTATCAAAATAAGTTTGGTTAACATCCATCATCTCATATAGGTATAAAAAAGGAAAAATAATTTTTTTTACTCCTGTGATGGGAACTTTAAGTATTTAAAGAGTATCTACTATTTTGCTGCCTTTCAAATAATCTATAAAGAGTGTTAACTACTGACCTCATGCTGTTATAACATCCCAGTACTTATTTATCTTATAATTGGAGATTTGCACAATATGACCACCTTCAATTTTCCCAACCATTTCCTACATATGACCACAAATTTGATCTTTTTTTTTTTATGAGTTTTTCTTAGAGTTCACACATAAGTGAGATAATACACTATTTGTCAATCTCTGATTTATTTCACTTAGCATAATGTCCTCAAGTTTCATCCATGTTGAAACAAATAGTGGGTAAATCTTTTTATTGGAGAAAGTTTGAGCTTGATTCTATTAAATCTGAGGTAGAGTTATCAACCTAGTGCAACTTTAAGTTAATTTCTTTGTAATTTATACTTTTACATGGTTTTATAAATTTGAACTCTACATTTATGTTATGGCAAGCTCATTCTTAGTTGCAAATTATCAAAAGAGTCCATTTTTCCTTCCTGAAGCTTCAGTGTGTTAGGGTGATTTCTTATTTTTCATAAGGTAGTATAATGTCATAAAATTCAAATCAGAATTATTGATGATGAATAAATACTATTAATAGTTTTATATAAAACTAATCTATTTTTACTACTAGATAGCTTTAAACCAATGTTTACCAGGTAAATCAACATACTTGGAATAAAAAATACATTTTAACAGTGGTCACTACTGTTAATAATGAGTTAAATTCACTCTATATAACAAACCCATTAGCAGCAGTGTATTATCAGCTCTCAGTATTTTAAGGTTTATTTTAACGTAAGGAAGTTACAGAGTTGCTAACAACACTCAAAAGGGACTTTGTACAATTTACACTTTGGGGAATAATTTATTTTATATAATTTTATATCAGCTAGAAATGAATGTTTTCTTTTTTTAACTGTTAATGCCTAAATTTCATTCTTCTTTGTCATATACCCAACTCCTTTTCTATTTCATGCTGCTAGAGATATAAGACATCTAGAAAATCAATCCATAATTTGTAACATTAAAAATGATGGAAAAAACAAAACTAAAATGTTCATATATATATTACCTGGTTATTATTTCTATTCTTATTTTCCATATATATATATACATACACACAAACAGACACATACACACAAAGAGACAGAGACACAGAAAATAGAGCAAGATAAATGCCATAATAGAAAAATGCATGTTGGTAAATAGTACATAATAGGAAATTTTATTTTTTAAGTAGGAAGAGGCTGACATTTGGGATAACATTTAGAACATAAATAAGAATTTTGAAAGCTTTGAGAAGTTTGACAGAGAATAAAGAAAAGATGGAGGTAGAAGGGGACATTGTTTTAGAGGAAATAGACCAGAAAAGATGGGTTGCAGCTTGATGGAACAATGATCTTCATTGATACATCTTAGTATGCTCATGACTTCAATTTGATTTTTAACTTATATTTACTCATTCCTACTCTGCTACTCATGAGGAGAGAAATAGGAAGAAAGAAAATATAAGATTTCTCAAGAAATGGCATAAAAAACATTAACAAATCAAATGATGGTTATAATTATGAATGCAAGATATGTGTAAAAATAAGTTATTCAGTTATTCAATAATTGACCAAGTTATTCAGTTCATTTCAGTCACTCAGTCATGTCTGAGTCTTTGAGACTCCATGGAGTGCAGCATGCCAGGCTTTCCTGTCCATCAAAAACTCCCAGAGCTTCCTCAAACTCATGTTTTGAATCAGTGATGCCATCCAACCATCTCATTCTCTGTCATCCCCTTCTCCTTCCATCATCAATCTTTCCCAGGATCAGGGTCTTTTCCAAGGAGTCAGTTCTTTGCATCAGGTGGACAAAGTATTGGAGTTTCAGTNTCATGTTTTGAATCAGTGATGCCATCCAACCATCTCATTCTCTGTCATCCCCTTCTCCTTCCATCATCAATCTTTCCCAGGATCAGGGTCTTTTCCAAGGAGTCAGTTCTTTGCATCAGGTGGACAAAGTATTGGAGTTTCAGTTTCAACATCAGTCCTTCCAATGAACACCCAACACTGATCTCCTTTAGGATGGACTGGTTGGATCTCCTTGCAGTCCAAGGGACTCTCAAGAGTCTTCTCCAACACCACAGTTCAAGAGCGTCAATTCTTAGATGCTCAGCATTCTTTATAGTCAAGTTCACATCCATACATGACTAATGGAAAAACCATAGCTTTGACTAGATGGAACTTTGTTGGCAAAGTAATGTTTCTGCTTTTTTAATATGCTGTCTAGGCTAGTCATAGCTTTTCTTCCAGGGAGCAAGTGTCTTTTAACTTCATGGCTGAGGTAACCATCTGCATTCAATTGAGCCCCCCCCCAAAATAAAGTCTGTCATGTTTCCATTGTTTTCCCATCTATATGCCTAAAGACCAAGTTATTAAGTTTCAGAATAAATGAATTCTGCTTATGCATTTATATAACTGTATACCTATTATATTTGCTAAAATTTCCAAATTTGGACTAAGAATTATGAGAGATAACTATCCGAACTTTCCTTTTGTTAGTGCTTCATAGAATTATGATTTCTGATTTTTTTCCCATGTTAGAGAAGAAATTAAGTGAATATAGCTAATGATTCAGTTCAGTTCAGGCACTCAGTCATATTCAGCTCTTTGCAACCCCATGAATCGCAGTACACTAGGCCTCCCTGTCCATCACCATCTCCCAGAGACAATCAAACTCACGTCCATTGAGTAGGGGATGCCATCCAGCCATCTCATCCTCTGTTGTCCCCTTCTCTTCCGGCCCCCAACCCCTTGCAGCATCAGGGTCTTTTCCAGTGAGCCAACTCTTCACATGAGGTGGCCAAAGTATTGAAGTTTCAGCTTCTACATCAGTCCTTCCAATGAACACTGAGGACTGATTTCCTTTAGAATGGACTGGTTGGACTTCCTTGCAGCCCAAGGGACTCTCAAGAGTCTTCTCCAACACCACAGTTCAAAAGCATCAATTCTTCAGCGCTCAGCTTTCTTCACAGTCCAACTTTCACATCCATACATGACCACTGGAAAAACCATAGACTTGACTAGATGGACCTTTGTTGGTAAAGTAATGTCTCTGCTTTTGAATATGCTATCTAGATTGGTCATAACTTTTCTTCTAAGGAGTAAGCATCTTTTAATTTCATGGCTGCAATCACGATCTGCAGTAATTTTGGAGCCTCCCCCCCCACCAAAAAAAAAAGTCTGACACTGTTTCTACTATTTCCCCATCTATTTGCCATGAACTGATGGGACCAAATGCCATGATCCTAGTTTTCTGAATGTTGAGCTTTAAGCCAACTTGTTCACTCT
>SJYV01010307.1:188942-242798 GCA_006410875.1 Neotragus pygmaeus | reverse complement strand
TTCCTCTTCACTTTCTGCCATAAGGGTGGTGTCATCTGCATATCTGAGGTTATTGATATTTCTCCTGGCAATCTTGATTCCATCTTGTGCTTCATCCAGTCCAGCGTTTTTCATGATGTGCTCTGCATATAAGTTAAATAAGCAGGGTGACAATATACAGCCTTGACGTACTCCTTTTCCTATTTGGAACCAGTCTGTTGTTCCATGTCCAAGTCTAACTGTTGCTTCCTGACCTGCATATATGTTTCTCAAGACACTGGCCAGGTGGTCTGGTATTCCTGTCTCTTTCAGAATTTTCCACAGTTTATTGTGATCCACATAGTCTTAGGCTTTGGCATAGTCAATAAAGCAGAAATAGATGTTTTTCTGGAACTCTCTTTCTTTTTCAATGATCCATCAGATGTTGGCAATTTGATCTCTGGTTCCTCTGCCTTTTCTAAAGCCAGCTTGAACATCTGGAATTTCACGGTTCATGTATTTATGCAGCCTGGCTTGGAAAATTTTGAACATTACTTTGCTTGTGTTAGATGAGTGCAATTATACAGTAGTTTGAGCATTCTTTGGCATTGCCTTTCTTTGAGATTGGAATGAAAACTGAACTATTCCAGTCCTGTGGCCACTGCTGAGTTTTCCAAATTTGCTGGCATATTGAGTGCAGCAGTTTCACAGCATCATCCTTCAGTATTTGAAACAGCTCAACTGGAATTCCCACCTCCACTAGGTTTGTCTGTAGTGACGCTTTCTAAGACCATGTGGCTTCACTTTCCAGGATGTCTGGCTGTATGTGAGTGATCACACCATCGTGCTATTTGATTAGTGATACCCATATACTGACCATACTATGTTTATTAGTATTGATTTCTGAATTTCTATAATGTTTCATCCTCAAAATATTAAATTATTGTTTGAATGTCTGGATAAATTTTTCTAATCTTATTATAAATTTATTGTATCTCATTATCAGTGTATTCATTTAATCTGTCTGTGATTGTCTGTCCAACATAGTGTGTGTGTGCGTATGTGTGTGTACACATGCGCTATCAATCATGAATGCTCAGTTCCTCAGTTGTATCTAAGTCCTGAGATTCCGTGGACTCTAGCCTGCCAACTCCTCTGTATATGAAATTTCCCTGTCAAGAGTACTAGAGTGGGTTGCCATTTCCTACTCCAGGGTATCTTCCCAATCCAGGGATTAAACCCACATCTCCTACATCTCCTGAATTCGCATTCAGATTCTTTACCACTGTGCCACCTGGCAAACCAATATCAGTTCTGGGAAATCTCTACATAATATTCAATGAAGTAAGCATTTCTTTAAAGATAAAATTATAATAATATCAATCTAGGAGGTTGTATCACTTAGTGATTACTGAAAATGAACTTTGGAGCTTAAGAAATTCGATTTTAACTCAGGTTATATCACTAATAGGCTTGTAATCTCATTTCTTCCACACTCTAAGCATTGATTTCCATCTCTATAAAAAATCAGTAAGAATACTACCTCATGAAGTTGTAAGGTTTCCATGAATATTATTTGAAAAATACTTAGTAAAGTGCATAGCCAGTAAGGGAGGCTTCCCTTGTGTGGTTCAGCTGGTAAAGAATCCACCTTCAATGTGGGAGACCTGGGTTTGATCCCCAGCTGGGAAGATCTCCTGGAGATAGGAAACTCTATCCATTCCAGTATTCTGGCCTGGAGAATTCCATGGACTGTATAGTCCATGGGTGTAGTGGGAATTCCTAATAATGTACTTTCACAGCCTTGAGAACTTTGACAGAAATAGCACCTGGAAAAACAGCATATATTAAGGAATTGTTGACGATTATTTTTCATGTCTTTCTTAGAATAATAGCCTTTTTACAAACCCCAGTGCCAGACCCAGAAAGGAGAATGACTGGGATCATAAAAGCATGGACCTTGGAACACCAGGTTGGCACCAGGTATGAACACTGCCTATGCACTTGCTAATTGTTCCCACACTTGCTAATTGTTACCAAGACTAACCCAGAAGGGAAAGGCCTGGGGTAAACATAAGGAGATTTGGACTATGTCAGTGTAGTCCATGATATTTAGGGGTATGTGATTAACACAGCATGTGTCTTGAGAAAGATAAGATCTGAGAAAGTCTTGTCATCTGCAATTAGGAATAAAACCTGGACTCAGAGTGGACTCTGCACCTCAGCCCATTAGAGGCTGCAGGTTCCTTGACCCTTTGCATCAGATTTCGTGTTCTGTCTTCATTCTCATTGCTTTGTCTCAGATCATTGGGCAGCACTTGGGATCACAGAGTCAGACACAACTGAGTGACTTTCTCGTTAGCCAATAAGGAGCTGCTCACTATATAGCCACTATTTTTACTTTTAAAAATAATTCAGTATTTGAAGTACCTATTTTGCAACATATTCAAGGAAGTGATGCTATTCTAATTCCAAAGACTGCTTTATAGCTATAATAATATCATAATATGAAGTCATAGAACAGCATTGCATCATGGTTAAAAGAGATTTTCAGTGTTTTCCGTGATATAGTTGAATATTCTGATTTAAGTAACTATACTCTGAGTTTCAGGGGTTACTTTTATCATCTAAGTATGTGCGAAGGATTGAGGACCAGTGACAGAATGGTGAATTCCACTGTCATTGTGAATTCAGTAGACCTTCCCAGAAGTAAAGTTAACTTGCGACTTTTTTTCCATGTTCTCCAGTTGTCTAGTCTCTTTCTGACAATTTAGTTGGCAATATCAACTCCACATCTGGACAGCTAACATATAACCAGTGATGTGCTCTCCTTCCTAAGGAACTGCCATTCTCTCTGAGCCTTTTTCCAAGATCCCTGACTCAGTGCTTTTGGCTTTGTAGAAGGTTTCTTTGAAATTGCTTTTGCAACACAAAAGTAAAACTCTGTGGGGAGTCATGCTGTGCTTTGCTTGGTGAGAAGTTGGAAGTAAGCAGGGTACTTTTTGTATCCTGAAATAAACAGCAGGATCTTAAACAAGGCTTCTAAACCATGCTACTCTGAGTTTTTACTGTCAGGGGGATAAAGATAGGCACTTATCTAAATACACTGAACAGGTAGTATCCTAGCCTGAATAGGCTTTTGCTTTACAGAATTGAAGATGAATCGAAGGGAATCATGCTTGGTCTAGTTCATGCTTTTGTTGACCAATGAGAATTAGATGCCTGAGGTTTATATATAGCATGTGGTAAAATAACAGATTTCCTGTTTACTTTACATACTAATGTGACATCATTCAATTTCAAGATTTAATTTCAGAAAATTTGCTCAGTTCAGTTCAGTCGCTCAGTCATGTCCAACTCTTTGCAACCCCATGAATCACATCATGCCAGGCCTTCTTGTCCATCACCAACTCCCAGAATTCACTCAAACGCATGTCCACTGAGTCGGGAATGCCATCCAGCCATCTCATCCTCTGTTGTCTCCTTCTCTTCCTGCCCCCAATCCCTCCCAGCATCAGGGTCTTTTCAATGAGTCAACTCTTTGCATGAGGTGGCCAAAATTTTGGAGTTTCAGCTTCTACATAAGTCCTTCCAATGAACACTGAGGACTGATTTCCTTTAGAATCAACTGGTTGGATCTCCTTGCAGTCCAAGGGACTCTCAAGAGTCTTCTCCAACACCACAGTTCGAAAGCATCAATTCTTGAGCACTCAGCTTTCTTCACAGTCCAACTCTCTCATACATACATGACCACAGGAAAAACCATAGCCTTGACTAGATGGACCTTTGTTGGCAAAGTAATGTCTCTGAAAATTCGTTACTACCTTATTAATTAGAAAATGAAAACATATACTGTTGTCTATGATAAATGGTAAACATGACTTTTCTCAAGCAAAAATAACAGTGTTATTTGGTTATCTGTTCTTGCCTGAAGAATCCTGTGGACAGAGGAGCCTGGTGGGCTGCCATCCATGGGGTCACACAGAGTCTGACACTACTGAAGCGACTTAGCATGCATGTATGCACTGGAGAAGGCAATGGCAGCCCACTACACTATTCTTGCCTGGGGAATCCCATGGACAGAGGAGCCTGGTGGGTTGCTGTCCATGGAGTCACACAGAGTCAGACACGACTGAAGCGACTTAGCTTTGGTTTAATCATAAATTATAAAACTTCTTCTATGGCCTACTGAGCTTCAACTGTGAGGATCGCAAGTACTTTTCAGAGGGTTCACTAAGCAGTTTAGACATTTTGGGAAGGGTAATTGTTGTAGGGTATTTCTTGTGCTTCATAAGATGTTTAGCATCATTGCATCACTTACTTCTATGCACTAGATTCCAGCAATCATCTGACTACCTGTGTGAATTAACAAAAACTTCTCCAGATACTGCCAAATTCTCCACTGTTGAGTGTCACTGTCCTAACAACTTATCTATCTTTAAACTCTTACCCTATCCTGATTTGCAGTGAAATTTTTCAGAGGCTACATGATTTGTAATTATCAAAAGAGATTATTTTGTTCACCAAAAGATGTTTAAATTTTGCTTTCTTTGTTTAAAAAATAATGTAATAAAATATGTAAAAATTTGTCATTAAAAATTTAAGTGTACAGTTCACTGGCATTAATTGCTTTCATAAGGTTGCACAACCATCACTTCTATGTTCAAATATTTTTTTTATTGCTTCCAATATAAAATCAATAAAAATTAGTACTTCTCATTTCTTTTTTCCTTCAGACCCTGGGTAATCTCTAATTTACCTTCTCCCTCTATATAAATATTACATATATAATAAATTTAATCATATATATGTGTAATTTGAATCTAGTTTATATCACTTAGCATAAAAATCTCAAGGTTCATCAATGTTTATCATATATTAGAACCTCATTCCTTTTAGTGGCTGAAAAGTATTCTATTTTATGTATTAATAACATTTTGCTTATTCATTCATCTGTTCAGGAATACAAGGTGTTTCCATCCTTTGAATTATGGGTATTTCTATAATGAACATTAGTGTAAAATTATTTTTTGAGTCCTTGTTTTCAATTCCTTTATGAGTATATACATAGGAGTGGTATTAGTAAATCCTATGGCAGTTTTCTGTTTAGCTTTTAAATGTGTTACCAAATTATTTTCCATAGAAATTGCACCATGGTAACAATCCCATGGAGAGAAGCTCCTGTTTCTCTACATCTTTTCTAATACTTATTGATTTGCATATTTTAAACTATTGCTAACCTAGTAGATATAAAGTGGAAGTGGTGTATAGTTATGATTTTGATTTACATTTACCCAATAATTAATGAACAGTTTTTCATGTATTTATTTGCTATTAGTGGGCAACTTCACTTTCACTTTTCACTTTCATGCATTGGAAAAGGAAATGGCAACCCACTCCAATATTCTTGCCTGGAGGATCCCAGGGATGGGGGAACTTGGTGGGCTGCTGTCTCTAGGGTCACACAGAGTCAGACATGACTGAAGCAACTTAGCAGTGGCAGCAGCAACAGTGTATCTTTGCTAAAATTTCTATTCATATATTCTGCCATTTTAAATTAGATTGTCTTTTTGTGGTTGAGTTTCAGGAGTTTTAAATATCTATGTTTATTCTGGATATTAAGCCCTTCTCAGATATTTGATCGGCAGATATTATTTTCTGTGCTGTAGGTAGTCTTTTCATTTTCTGGCAGTGCATTTTAATGCACTTACAAAAATTGGTGAAGTCTAATTTATTATTTTCTGTTGTTTCTTGTATTTTGGTGTCAGATTTTAAAATCCATTGCCAAATCTAGGGTCATGAAGCCTTATTTTTTCAAAGAGTTTTATAATTTTAATGCTTATATGTAGGTCTTTGACCTATTTTGGATTATTTTATATATAAGTATGAAGTAGGGGTCTAACTTCTTCTTCTTCTTCTTTTTTTTTTTTTTTTTGCATGTGTAAATTCAGCATACCAATGGAGTTTACTGAAGACTGTTTTTCCCCATTTGATAAATTTGGCACCCCGACCAAAAACCAATTTGCCACAGATGTATACTTTTGTTTCTTGACTCTCAATTGTATTCCAGTGATTTATACATATGCTGTATATTCCTATGTTAGTATTACACTGTTTTGATTACTGTAGCATTTTAGATACTTCGGGAGTCAGATGTTAAGAATTTTCTAGACATATTCTTTTTGTAAAGTTATTTTGACAGTTGAGGATTCCTATTCCCAGCTTCCTGAGGCTTTGTTTGTTTGTTTGTTTGTTTTAAAGGGTGTTATATTTTGCTAAATGCTGTTTTGCATCAAATGAGATGATCATACTTTTTAGTTTTTTTTTTTCTACTCCCCCTTATAGTTTGGCCCCAGGTAAATAGCAGGGAGGGTCACAGTCCCACCTATCAACAGAAAATTGGATTAAAGATTTACTGAGCCTGGCCCCACCCATCAAAACAAAACCTAGATTCCCCTCAGTCAGTCTCTCCCATCAGGAAGTTTCCATAAGACCCATCATAAGACCCATCATTCTCCATCAGAGGGAAGACAGACTGAAAACCAGAATCACAGGGAAAAAAAAATAAACAAAAAACAAAAAAACTTACCAATCTAATCACATGGACCACATCTTTGTCTAACTCAATGAAACTATAAGCCATGCCATGTAAGGCCACCTATAATGGATGGGTCATGGTGGAAAGTTCTGACAAAATGTGGTCCACTGAGACAAGAATGGCAAACCACTTCTGTCTTCTTGCCTTGAGAACCCCATGAACAGTATGAAATGGCAAAAAGATAGGACATTAAAAGATGAACTCCCCAGGTTGGTAGGTGCCCAGTAGGCTACTGGAGATCAGTAGAGAAATAAATCCAGAAAGAATGAATGGATGGAGCCAAAGCAAAAACAACACCCAGTTGTGGATGTGACTGGTGATAGAAGCAAGGTTCAATGCTGCAAAGAGCAATATTGCATAGGAACCTGGAATGTTAGATCCATGAATCAAGGCAAATTGGAAGCGGTCAAACAGAAGATGCCAAGAGTGAACATCGATATTTTAGGAATCAGTAAATTAAAATGGACTGGAATGGGTGAATCTAACTCAGATGACCATTATATCTACTACTGTGGGCAAGAATCCCTTAGTAGAAATGGATTCGCCATGATCATCAACAAAAGAGTCCGAAATGCAGTACTTGGATGCAGTCTCAAAAATGACAGAAGGATCTGTCGTTTGTTTCCAAGCAAACCATTCAATATCACATAATTCAAATCTATGCCTTGGCCAGTAACACTGAAGAAGCTGAAGTTGAGACCTTTTAGAATTAACACCCAAAAAAGATGTCCTTTTCATTATAGGGGACTGGAACACAAAAGTAGAAAGTCAAGAAACACCTGGAGTAACAGGCAAATTTGTCCTTGGAGTACAGAATGAAGCAGGGCAAAGGCTNTCAGAAAACTAAGATCATGGCATCCAGTCCCATCACTTCATGTCAAGTAGATGGGAAAATAGTGGAAACAGTGACACAGGTTTATTTTTTTTGGGGGGGTGGGTGGGGGCCTCCAAAATAACTGAAGATGATGAATGCAGTGATGAAATTAAAAGATGCTTACTCCTTAGAATAAAAGTTATGACTAACCTACATAGCATATTAAAAATCAGTGACATTACTTTGCCAACAGAGGTCCATCTAGTCAAAACTATAGATATTCCAGTGGTCATGTATGGATGTGAGAGGTGGACTATAAAGAAAGCTGAGTGTCAAAGAACTGATGCTTTTTAACTGTGGTATTGGAGAAAACTCTTGAGAGTCCCTTGGACTGAATGGAGATCCAACCAGTCAATTCTAAAAGAAATCAGTCCTGAATATTCATTGGAAGGACGAATGTTGAAGCTGAAGCTCCAATACTTTGGCCATCTTATGTGAAGAACTGAGTCATTTGAAAAGGCCCTGATGCTGGGAAAGATTGAATGCAGGAGAAGTGGACAAGAAAGAATGAGATGGTTGGATGGCATCACTGACTCAATGGACATGAGTTTGAGTATACTCCTGGAGTTGGTGATGGACAGGGAGGCCTGGTGTGCTGCAGTTCAGGGGTCACAAAGATTCAGGCAGGACTGAGCAACTGAACTGAACTGAACTCTCCCTATTAATGTTATAATCTATTGATTGATATGCTTATGCTAAATCAACTTTTTATTCCTGTGATAAATCCCATTTGGCCACATGCTGTTCGATTCAGTTGACTAGTATGTTGTTAATAACTTTCACTTTGTTATTTGTAAATAACTTATAAATTTTTTATCCAAATTTTTTTCCTTTGGATTCTTATCTGTCTTTAGTATCAGGATAATGGTAAACTCATAGAATGAGTTGGAAGTGTTCCATTCTCTTCTATTTATTCCATATATTTGGAAAAATTATAGTTAACTTTTTAAATGTTTGATAGCCTTCATCACTGAAGTCGTCTGAATTATTTTGAGGGGAACGTTTTTGATTACTGATTCAATATCGTTAGTTTTATAAGTATATTGATATTTTCTATTTATTCTTTTTTTTCCCCCAAGGCATATACGTAATTTATTTTAATTAGGTTAAACAAGCATTTATTAAAACCTACTCTAGGCTAATAGGAGTCTCAAAAGGGAAGTAAGACATAATTCTTTTCCTTAAGGAGCTGGCATGATATCTGGGGAAAAAGAGTATAGTTATGAAATATTAGTGAGCAGAATGAGTCGGTCCTTTTTAACATGTCGATTGAAATGCATAGGTAGTAAAAGTCACAACAATTCCTGCTGGAGCGGCTGTGTAGTATTGTCGATTCTCAGTTCTTCAAAGAATACTGTTTACATATTTAAGTAGAGCAGAGCTTCAGAATTATTTGGTAACTTGATGGCTCATTCTTTCCTTTCTTGCTAACTACTGTCACCCATCTTTCTCCATATATTGAAAGGGATAATTATAATGATTACATATGCATTGGTTAACCAAGGATATAATAATTGGTTGTAATAGTTTGCTATTATCAACTGATGATATGACCAAATTTTTCTAAAAGCTAAGGTCGACTCTACAATTGGGCTTTTTTATCAGGAGACTTATACCAGGAGCATTGGTAAGAGTATTACTGTCTGGATCAGGAGCAATGCTTCATCTATTCAATTTTTCCCCTCTAGGCTCTGGGTTCTTCCAAGACATGGGATATGTGGCATTCCTCTTTGCATTCCAACTACTCTAATTCTGTATCAGTACCTGTTTGTTGAATGCCTAGATGAATAATAATAATGCCAAAGAATAAGATACTGACAATCCTTCATATATTATGGTGCTAGAATGTATGTTGCTATTAGACTAAGAAATCTTAGATGAGTAATTCAGAAAACTGGATTGAAAAGTTGAAAGTATAGATTCTAAAGTTTTCTCCTTTGGTTCCATTAATCCACCCAAGGAAATTTGTCTCAAAAATTATTTCTCAAACACCTTCTCACTTTTTTGACACCTATTTTCCCCAAACCTCCCAAAACAATCTCAAGAAGAACCAAATAAACATCAAATCTGAACCTCTCCTTGGCCCAGAGGATGCCAAGTTCATATTCCACTACCCAAAGCTTTTTTGGCATTGGCACATTCAAACTCAGACCCTCATCTTCCTTATTCTAGAAGATGTATAGACAGTGGGGATATTTCATTAAAATAACTATGAATTGTTTAAATAGTATGTGCTACACATCTTATCCACAGTACCCCCAACCCTGACAGGACATCCAGATGAGAGCCTGAATTTGGACGGGGTGATATGGGGTAGTCATTTACTTTAGCTTCTCACTGACAGTACATGGCAGAGATACTGAACCCAGGTCAGCTGACTACAAGGATCTCTCTCTTTCTGATATGCCAGAACCTTAATGCAAAGATCCCCTGCCAAAATTGATAGAGAAAGGAAACTAAATAAAATAGCTATTTCCTTCAAAGAGTTGGACATGACTTGCACAGCACAGCAATTCCTTCAGAAGATTATTTCAACATATTATAATCTAAATAGAATGCGCTTGACTTTAGACCAGAGGATGTATTGTTGTTTTTTGATAACCTTTTCAATAGCTTGTTTCTGTGGTAGTGGTCAGTCTTTGGCAAAGCAGGCAGTATGTTTGCTGTGCCCGGAGAGGTCTTTATCTTGAAGGTCATTATTAATTCACCAGCCACTACACGGTGAGGATGATTCCCTCAGCATCCTTTGGTAGACTGAGCTAGCTATCTTTTTTTGTATCACTTACTTAAATCTCTAACTATTTATTCTTAAATCAGCTTAGGTAATGTGTGTTTATAGGAATTGCCTNTCATTATTAATTCACCAGCCACTACACGGTGAGGATGATTCCCTCAGCATCCTTTGGTAGACTGAGCTAGCTATCTTTTTTTGTATCACTTACTTAAATCTCTAACTATTTATTCTTAAATCAGCTTAGGTAATGTGTGTTTATAGGAATTGCCTGTTTTGCCATCTAATACGTTAGAGCACAATTTTATATATTTCTTTATAATGCCTTTTTTTTTTTTTTTTGTAAAATTGGTAGTAATATCCCATGCATAAATGCTAAGTCTCTACAGTATTGTCTGACTGGAGCAATGCCATGGACTGCTCCTCTGTCCATGGGATTCTCCAGGCAAGAATACTGGTTGGGTTGCCATGCCCTCCTTCAGGGGATCTTCCAGACCCAGGGACTGAACCTGCATGTCTTACATCTCTGTGTTGGCAGGTGAGTTCTTTATCACTATTGCCACCTGAGAAACCCAGTAATACCCCTACTTTCACTTTTGATTTCAGTTATTTTTTTTTTCTCCTCTCCTTTTTCTTTATCATTAAAGTAAAATGCTTTTAATTTTGTTGATCATTTAATAGAGCCACCTTTTAGTTTGTCAATTCTATTTGTTTTATATCCTCTATTTTATTTACCTAGTTAGTTGCTCAGTCATGTCCACCTCTTTGCGACCCCAGGTTCCTCTGTCCATGGAATTCTCCAGGCAAGAAAACTGGAGTGGGTAGCTGTTCCCTTCTCCAAGGGATCTTCCCCACCCAGGGACTGAACCTGAGTTTCCTGTATTATAAGCAGATTCTTTACCATCTGAGCCACCAGGGAAGCCCTCCACTCTAATATTTAGTATTTTCTCTCTTTTACTAATCTTGAGCTTAGTATGCTGTTCTGTTTCCAGTTACTCGAGGTGTAAAATTAAGGTTTGGATTGAGTTCATCCCTCTTTTTTAATGGATGCATTTTCAGCTGTAAATTTTTCTCTGATCACTGCTTTTGTTGAATCCCATTAAGTTTTGGCATATTGTGTTTGGCATTTTTATTCATCTATAAATATTTTCTAACTTCCCCCGTAACTTTTTTTTGTTTTGTTTTGACTTTTTGGTTGTTCAGAGTGTGGCTCTCAGGTGATGCTAGTGGTAAAGAACCCATCTGCCAATGCTGAAGACTTAAGAGATATGAGTTCAATCCCTGGGTTGGGAAGATTCCCTACAGAATAGCAACCCACTCCAGTATCCTTGACTAGAGAATCCCATGGATGGAGGAGCCTGGAAGGCTACAGTCCGCAGGGTCACAAAGAACTGGCCATGACTGAACCAATTTAGCACACACACACGCGCGAGTGAGCTATTTCTACATATATGTGAATTCTTCAGTTTTTTTTTTTTTCTGTTATTAATGTGCAGCTTCCTTCCATGAACTTCAGAAAAGATAGTTTCCATGATTTCAAGTATTTCAAATTTATTGAGACTCATTTAGGGGCCTAATGTGATCTATCTTGGAAAATGTTCGATGTGTCCTTAAAATTGTGTTTTTTGCCTTTAGCTGTGCCTTATAACTTTTTCTTCATTACTGGATATGATGCATCAGGTTAAAGGATCTGCTGTAATTCAGCTTTTAGCAATGTGGTGGTTAGGTGGTGCTGGATAGGAATTGTTCTATAGTTCTCTGATTAGGTCTATGTTCTTTTGTGCACCTATATCTTGGACTGGGAATTTAACACGTGCTTCTCAGCGCAGCCGCCAATCTTTACCTCTTAGATTAGACTTGATGGCTAGAGACAGCTGAATTTGGATATTTTCCTTCCTTGGGGCAGTTAGGCTTTGATGGTACTCTGGCAGCTTAGGCTCTGGTTAACTAATTTCCCGTGAGAGACCTTGTTACGAAGAGAATGCTCTGATCTATTTCATAATGGTTCCTTTTCCCTTCTCCTGATGGAAGATAAGGGGATTTTTCTTAGTATTTATTGTAGGAAAATGGTCAGGTTCCTAGACATATAGTGCACAGTACTGTGGGGGCTCCCCTCTGGCTGGATTCCCCTTGAACTCTCAGAAATTGTTGACACCGAGTCTTCAGCAATTTGCTGCTTACTGCTCAGATTGTCTCACCCCAGCACTAAGGCAGTTTCTGGCCTTGATAAGTCAAGGCCCCTGTAAATGCCTCTCTCTCTAATATTGGAGGCAACAATTAGCCCCGCATTCTTTCTTTTCTTGTAGATCCAAGAAGAGTTATTCACTTTTCAGTCTGTTTTACTTTTTACTGTTTAGGACAGTGTCAACTACTAAGCCTCCTACATGTGTAAATGGCGTTGCTTGTTTTTTGATATTTTGGAGGGAAATAAAATCTGAAAATTGTCAGTATTTTACTGTTTTCTTCATTTTTAAACTGTCTCTATAGAATATAGTATTCTGTGTTATTACTCCCTTCTCTCACCTTCTCATCCAATATTTAAGCTGCTTTCCCTATGTAGTCTAGATTCTTTTTCATTTTCCTGATGATAGGTCTATACATATTCTTATCAAGAGTCTCTTTTAAGTAATGAATAGTTCCCATTTCAACCTCCATTTGCCTTTTACTATTTTTAAATTATTATTTATGATTTTCATCAGGATAAGTGATAGGGTACAATATGATTTTTTGAGATTTATTGATCAGGGAATTCGATGGCATCATCAAATGAAATTTGGTCATACTTGTTTTGATTTTCATTTCAATGTTCATCTCTCTCTCTCTCTTTTTTTTTTCTCTCTCTCTCTGTGTCTATTCATTTTGTCTTTTCTATTCTTCAGGAAATCCAATTTTACTCCAGTTATGCCTCAGTTAGATCACTACATAGTGTTTCACAAGTCATTAAAACATGTTCATTTTCTTCAATTTTTCTTTCTCTTAGTGCTTCAAATTTGGATAATGATGTTTTGAATATGATTACTCTTTTACAGTTATGTTTTGCAAGTTGTATCCAATGCCTATAAAAATACAGATATTGAATTAATTATAGGAGTTTTGTTTAGTTCTTTATTATAATTTTCCAGTATCATCTAAAATTTGTCATCCCTTCAAACATTATTGCCAACTTATTATGATTCATTAAATATGTATCATTTAATATATTGACAGTTTTTTTTTCTTTATAGTATGAATGTCATTTTTTAAATGCACTTTTTAAAAATTTTGGACTGTATTCTCAAATATTCCCTTCTCACCTACTGATTAATATCTGGCACTTGAATATATGTTTGTTAATTAATTTTGTCTTTTAATCATAATAATGTTTGCTCTATGTTGCCGGGAATTTTTTTTTTTTCTTATTTGTCTATTGCTGAAACTATGGCTCATAACACTGTCAAAGACACAAAGAAGACACCAGTAAGTCTTGTTCAATAAATAAATTTATTTATTCATCAATACATTTGTACAACTTTAAAATAGTTTAGACTATTTCCCATGAATATTACATACCTCAGTAAATTTTGAGTTCCTGTCTTCAAATAAACTCAAAGCTATAGTACTTTCCATAGGTAAAGCACCTTCTATGCTTAGAGAGACAAGCTTATTTTAGAAAATTTAAAAAGACACATTAACATGAATATTGTCAATAACTTCTAAACCCTATCTAAGCTAAATAAAACAGTGTAAGTCCTCAGGGAGCATTTTCATCATTAAAATTACTTAAAGAAATGAATGAGTGACAAATAGATCCTTAAAGATTCTCTCAGGGAGAAAAGATGAGTAATTTTTGTGCCTTTGTAGTTTAAGGTCCTTAGAGACCAAAATGTAAAGATAAACTGCATAAGGGTTTGATAAGTATCACTAATGACTGTAAGAAAATTCATATATGTACCACATATAAAGAAAGAAAATATCAAAAATATAAAAATTCATTTTAAACATCCTATTATGAAGGAAGATTCAGGTAGGACCAAGAGGAAATGGAAAATCTGAGAAAAGACATTTTTCTTTTCTGAACAGTCAAGAAATTAATGTAGTTAATTTTTGGAGGGTTAGGGAGTTGCTTGTTTTCTTTGTTGGAAAAGAAAATTATCAGCAATGAATAAGTGAAAATATATGTATTTTTATATGATAGTGTGAAAATTTATTTCAAGCAAGCAAAAGATAATGATCTATGTACAAATTATCCAAAATAATAGAGCTTTCCTAAAATAAAATTACATTATTCTAAATTGAGCATTATGTGCACCTAAATAATTACTAATCTTTTTAACACAAATTTGAAGTTCTGTTTATCCAATACTTATTTTGGGTTTAAAAGTCTTTAGAACCTTTGATTTAGTCATCAGATGACATTACCCAGCTTCAGCCATACTGAATTACTTTCTTCTGATGCTATAGTGTAAGGAGAGCATTTCTTCCCTTTTTCATGAACTTGAACTCCAGAGAAAACTACCTTTATAAACCGTTTTTAAAAAGCAATTGCTAATATATTTGAAGTTTTGGCATATTTATTGAAATATGAAAAAATTTCAAACTTTATATTAAACATCCAACTAAAAGTATATAGTCACCTTTGATTGATTTAATTCTTACTTCAAGATGAATTTTATAGAGGGATTTATTTCACATTTTAGAACATATAATTTAAATTTAATTTCCTCCAGAGAGATACCTGTTAGTAAACAACTTACAACAGTATCCTTCTTTCTCATTTCTAAAATACATTCTCCCACTTTTTACAGTTTGCTACACAAAAGAGCTTTATTAATACATGTGCTTTGTTAATATGCCAAATATNATTGATTTAATTCTTACTTCAAGATGAATTTTATAGAGGGATTTATTTCACATTTTAGAACATATAATTTAAATTTAATTTCCTCCAGAGAGATACCTGTTAGTAAACAACTTACAACAGTATCCTTCTTTCTCATTTCTAAAATACATTCTCCCACTTTTTACAGTTTGCTACACAAAAGAGCTTTATTAATACATGTGCTTTGTTAATATGCCAAATATATGTAGATATACATACATATAACAAGCATATATATGTATATATACATATATATAGAAATGTATATATACACACATGATCAAAATTGAAAAGTATATAACAGAAAATAGTCATGCAACTGAAAAATGTTGAATTTGTGAAATAACAAATGAATAAGTGGAAACAACCTAGACTGTGAATACATTATCTCATTTGATTGGGCTGGAAAATGTTCCCATACATTATATATAAAAGAATGTAAAAAATCTATGATTGACTGTTTAATCATAGATTGAACATGATTGACAGTTCAGTTCGGTCATTCAATCATGTTGAGAGAGTCATTTCCTAGGCAGGTTGATAAGAAGTCTAGGGGTCTCCAAGGAGAGAAGGATCTGGAATTCTCAAGGAGGAAGAAAGGACAAACATTTTTTCCTTCTCTACATTCCTTAGGATTATATAACAACAATGTATTCTGCCTGAGGACAGTCTCTGGATTAAACCTTCTGGCTAATTCTGTAAATTATGGCAGTAGACCTGCTCTTCACAAGGATTATATAGCAACAATATATTCTGCCTGAGGACAGTCTCTGGATTAAACCTTCTGGCTAATTCTGTTATCTTAAAATGTAAATTATGGGAGTATATCTGGTGAGGTCTTTACAACCTCCAGACATTCTTTGGATTCATTGGAGAGTATATAGCTTCATTGTTAGCACTAGCAAAGGGGCACTCTTTCTGCCCCCTTCTGATGCTTATGTCAGAAGCTTTCTCTATCTCCTTTATACTTTAATAAAACTTTATTACCCAAAAGCTCTGAACGATCAAACTTCATCTCTGGCCCCAGATTGAATTCTCCTCCAGAGGCCAAGAATCCCGGCGTCGTGATTCAACAACAACCTTTCAATGTCGGACTCTTTGCAACACTGTGGACTGAAGCACACCAGGCTTCCCTGTCCATCACCAACTCCCAGAGCTTGCTTAAACTCCTGTTCATTGAGTCAGTGATGCCATCCAAAAATTTCATCCTTTGTTATCCCCTTCTCCTCCTGCCTTCAATCATTCTCAGAGTCAAGGACTTTTCCAAGGAGTCGGCTCTTTGAATCAGGTGGCCAAAGTATTGACGTTTCAGCCTCACTATCAATCTTTCAATGAATATTCAGGACTGATTTCCTTAGGATGAACTGGTTGGAATTCCTTGCATTCCAAGGGACTCTCAAGAGCCTTCTTCAATACCACAGTTCAAAAACATTGATTCTTCAGTGCCCAGCTTTCTTTATAGTCCAACTCTCACACCCATCCATAACTACTGGAAAAACAATAGCTCTGACTAGATAGGCATTTGTTTGCAAAGTAATATCTTTGCTTTTTAATAGGCAGTCTAGGTTGATCATAGCTTTTCTTCCAAGGAGCAAGTATCTTTTAATTTCATGGATGCAATCACCATCTGCAGTGATTTTGGAGCCCCCCCAAATAAAGTCCATCACTGTTTCCATTGTTTTCCCATCTATTTACCATGAAGTGATGGGACCAGATGCCATAATCTTAGTTTTCTGAATGTTGAGTTTAAGCCAGCTTTTTCACTCTTCTCTTTCACTTCCATCAAGAGGCTCTTTAGTTCCTCTGCACTTTCTGCCATAAGGGTGGTGTCATCTTCATATTTGAGGTTATTGATGTTTCTCCTGACAATCTTGATTCCAGTTTGTGCTTCATTCAGCCCAGCATTTTGCATGATCTACTCTGCATATAAGTTAAATAAGTAGGGTGACAATACACAGCCTTGATGTATTCCTTTCCCAGTTTGGAACCAGTCTGTTCTTCTATGTTCTCCTTAACATGCATATATGTTTCTCAGGAGGCAGTTACAGTGGTCTGATATTTCAGTGTCTTGAAGAATTTCCCATAGATTGTTGTGATCTACACAGTCAAAGGCTTTGGAGTAATTAGCAAAGCAGATCCAGAGAGACGTTGTGGGATGGGAGGTGGGAGGAGGATTCAGGATTGGGAGCTCGTGTACACCTGTNATGTCCATCTAGTCAAGGCTATGGTTTTTCCTGTGGTTATGTATGGTTGTGAGAGTTGGACTGTGAAGAAGGTTGAGTTCCGAAGAATTGATGCATTTGAACTGTGGTGTTGAAGATGACTCTTGAGAGTCCCTTGGACTGCAAGGAGATCCAACCAGTCCATTTTGAAGGAGATCAGCCCTGGGATTTCTTTGGAAGGAATGATGCTAAAGCTGAAACTCCAGTACTTTGGCCACCTCATGTGAAGGGTTGACTCATTGGAAAAGCCTCTGATGCTGGGAGGGATTGGGGGCAGGAAAAGGGGACAACAAAGGATGAGATGGCTGGATGGCATCACTGACTCGATAGACGTGAGTCTGAGTGAACTCAGGAATTGGTGATGGACAGGGAGGCCTGGCATGCTGCAATTCATGGGGTTGCAAAGAGTTCGACACGACTGAGTGACTGAACTGATGGACTTCCTAAAATGTGCAAAAGGACTCCTAAATTATCTGGATAGGATTTAAGTGAGGCTATCAGATTTACTAACTGAACTACAGAACTTCTCAGGCTATTCTTTGGCTTTAACACACCAAGTTACACAGTTGGATGGCATAATTAAATAACACTTCCAAATTTCGTATTGAACCGAGCAGCTAAGATGTACGTATGTATGTTGGTATAGTGCCCAAGTGGCTCAGTGGTAAAGAATCTGCCTGCCAATGCAGGAGATGTTGGAGATGTGGGTTTGATCACTGAGTTGGATAGATCCCTTAGAGAAAGGCATGGCAGTCCACTCCAGTATTCTTGCCTAGAGAGTCCCATGGACCGAGAAGCCAGTTGGTCTACTGTTCATAGGTTCTCAAAGAGCTGGACATGACTGAAGCAACTTAGCACACACATAGTGCCCATATTGAAAGTTCTGTGCATATATTAAGTTATCTAATGTTTAACCATGTATTAACATAAAGTGTTTCTTACCCAAATTTGACAGGGAAGAAAATTGAGTCTTAGAGAGGTGCAGTAACTCTACATTTCACAGCCAAGAAAGTAAATGCCGAGTTTGAACTCAGCTAGTCTGCTGCCAGAGTCCTTGCTTTCAGTCATCATCTTCATCTTCATAGGAATAATATTGGGCATACATTTCACTTTTTGTAAAGATAGTTCTCAATTTTTTTAGTAACCCTTCAAAAAATTAGTTTATTCCCTAGAAAGACTGACAGAAAATGTTAAGTATATAAACTCTGAATTATGGATTATGGGAATACTTTGTAGACACAAGATCCTTTTAATTGGTTCAAATTATCTGTTGAATCATGTTTTGTTGTTTTTTTTTTAATGATTATTTTATAGCATCAATATTTTTCTTTTATAAAAATCGGTTTGCATGGTTTCCGAAGAATATCTAGGTCTGAGGTGGAGACTTCTGAAATTATGAGACATTAGGAAGAACTTAAGAAGTGAAAATAATGTGTTGTCTTCCAAGTTAGCAGAAACGTAGAAGGTAAGGGAAATAGGGAGACACTTACCTATTTGAAAACCTTCACATATCCCTGGGTAATTTCACTTCCCTGGAAATCACTGGTCTCTACCTACTTCCATATTACTATTCTTAAATTATACATTGTAATAAGATAGACGCTACAGGCTATATATCTAGCACCCAAATTATTATTCTTCCACAGACTTAGAGTGAATGTGAAGCATCATATTATTATATAATCTTGGATCCAGAATTTAACTGTTCACATGTAATAAATGAGACATATGTTTTGATTTTTTAGTAATAACTCTTGTAAACTATATTATGAGTTTGTTTAGTTTTTGAACTATAATTTACTTACAACACTATTCTAATTCCTGGTGTACAACATAGTGATTCAATTTTTCTACAAATTATAAAATGATTACCATCATAGGTCTAGTTACTATCTATCATAACACAAAATTGTTACAATACTATTTCACATCCTCATGACTTATTTTGTAACTGGGAGTTTGTATTTCTTATTCGCCTTCAATTATTTCACTCATCCTCCCCACCTCCCTTCTGGCAGCTCTTTGTTCTCTACCTATGACTCTGTTTCTGTTTTGTTATGTTTGTTCATTTTTGTTTTTAGAATTCCACATATAAGTAAAATCATACAATATCTTTCTCTCTCTGACTTATTTCACTTTGAATAATCCCCTCTGCATCGATCTATGTTATCCCAAGTAGCAAGATCTCATTCTTTTTATGACTAAGTGATATTCCAATGTGTGTGTGTACCATATCTTCTTTATCCATTCATTTAACAATGAGAAGTGGATTTTTTTTAGTGTTACATTTGAATTCCTTTTTCTTTATCTTTTGTGTATGCATTGTAGGTTTTGGTTTGTGGTTATAATTAGGTTCATTAATAATGACCTATATATAGGTCAGTAATACACACACATATGCATGTTCCATGTATATATATTAAATATTACATGTATGTATGTGCATCTTAGTTTCTTGTAAGCTGATAGTCACTTAAGTTTGAATATTTTTTAAAATCATTGCATTTTTATTCCCCTTCTCTCACTAAGGCTTATGTTTTTGACATCATGATTTGCATAATTTTTTTGTGTGTACATCCTAACTACTTGCTCTGGTTATGGTTGATTTTACTATTTTTGTCTTTTAACTTTTATATTAGCCTTTTAAGTGACTGATTCACTGCCTTTGGTATATATTTGCTCATTAGTGAGATTTTGTTCCTCTATATATTTTCTGATTTATGGTATTTTCTGCTTAAAGAAGACCTTTAACATTTCTTACAAGGCCAATTTAGTAGTGAAGTGGTGATAAATCCCTTTAGTTTTGCTTGTTTGGGAAATTCTTTATCTCTTATCAATTATGAATGATAACCTTGTCAGGCAGAGTATTCTTGATTATAAGATTTTTTTTTAACATTCATTATTTTAAATATATCATTCCACTCCTTTCTGGCCTGTAAAATTTCTGCTGAAAATCAGCAAGTAGCCTTAGCTTGCACTGTATTGGGATCACCTTGGTCAGACAACTGAATCCAGAGTGGCCATGACTAGGGTTGCCCAGGTGTGCCATGCTGGGATTGCATTGGAAGGTTGGCAGAAGAGATGGAGCAGGCATGCACTGGAGGCCCAGGAAACACGGCCTCAGGGCTCGAGTTCCCTGGGTTTGCCCTGCCCATGCTGTTGAGGTAGAGAGGGAAGGGGGAAATGGTGCTCTTTGATGTCTTTTGGTCCCTAGAGAGAATTCCAGCAGTTCTTCACCCACTTGGCAGAGACTCTAGGGTTAGTACATGGATTTCCTTTATATAAATACAAATATATATATATATATATATATATATATATATATATATAGACAGATAGATAGATATAGATATAGATATTATAGTCTAGTGCCCTTCAAGCTGCTGTTTTTCTGCTATGGCCCTGGGTGAATATGTCTGCAGATCATTCCCACAATGATATCCCTTTCTATATGGGTGATGTTACCATTCCCTACAGTTTCTCCATCTCTTCTACCAATTTCTGTCATTATTCTATCATTTGTTGTACAGATTCTGTTTAGTCATCCTTTAGTTCTTCCCTAGGAGGAACTGTTCTATCTATTGAAGTATATCTAACATGCTTGTGCCAGAAGGTGAGTTCAGGGTCTTTCCACAGAGCCATCCGGAACCCCTCTCCCAAAGTAACTAGGTTTTTTATATTTTTGTAGTGAAATGTTTAACTTCCTTTGTCATTTCCTCTTCTATATATTGTGTACCTCTTTTCTTTGTGGTTACCATGGAGATTACATTTAACATCCTAAAGTTATAACACTCTAATTTGATCTTAAACCAGCTTAATGTCAATAATATAAAAAAATCTCTGCTTTTCTACAGATCTGTCCTCATCCTTTCTTTTGATTATTGATGTCACAAAATTACATTTTTATACATTATGTGTTCCAAACCATAAGCAAATAATCACTTTTAAATGCATCAGTCTCTTAAATTATATAGGAAACAAAATGTGGACTTACAAACCAAAGTACATAAAACTAGCTTTTAGACTAATAACACTTTGCTTTAATGTTTTAGTTTGTTAATCATATAGAAAACAAAATTATGGTTATAGTAATGCAAATTAAGGTGGCTAATTTTATTTGTGAACTTCACTTGACTAGAAAGAGACTTCCAGTGTCTGTGAATCCTTTACCAGTATGGGTGAGTAGAATCCAATCTCTGGGGTACAAAAGCTGAATTCTCTCTTCTGGAGTTGGGACATCCATCTTCAGCCTTTACACCTTGGACCTCCTTGTTCTCATGCCTTTGAACTCCAACTGAATTATACAACTGGATTTTCTGATTTTCCAGCTTGCAAATGGCAGATTGTGGAAATTTTTGGCTTTTATAACAGTTCAAGTCAATTCCTATAATAAATCTCATATATATATACATATATATTGGGGAAGTAAGGACAGAAACAGTTTGAGATATGACCACTTCTACAGGCTGAAGCTGAGAGCAGTAGGTCAGTCATATAAAAAAAGCATTAACTGTCTGTTTCATGTTGTTTTCCAAGCTGAGATGCAGACCTGCTATTCTCATTATCTAATTTTTCAGCTCACCACTGATTTCTACCAGTCAAAAATATTTCTTTTCTTTTTTATCCTTAAGGTATTTCACTTTTGATTGTGAATTATAGTCCTTAAGAATTCAATTATAAATTTGGAGAAAGGACTTAAGACAACTACAGAAGAGGTGGTTACACATTTTGAAAGATTTTATACTCTGGAGATGAAATATGTTCTCTTAGTCATGCCAAGTATCAAATAATGGTGATGTGTAGAATTAAATTTTCCTCATTTTTATGTTGTTCCTGTAATACCCACAGGCCAATAACTACATAGAAAGGGGTTTCCCATAATAATAATAATATATATTTTAATTTATTTATTTTTTAATTGAAGAATAATTGTTTTATTCTGTCAAACCACACCATGAATAATAATATATTTTTTATGCTGTGGAAATTCTAAGGTCTTCCAGAAGTGCTCAAAATTTTAATTGTAAAAGAGTAGTTCAAGAGATATATTGTAAGTTATTGGAGAAGGAAATGGCAACCCACTCCAGTATTCTTACTGGGGAAATCCTAGAGAGAGAAGCCTGGCAGGATACAATACATAGGGTCACAAGAGTGGGACACAAATTACCAACTAAACCACCATCATGTACTGAATTATAGCTGCCACCTGGTACCTGTAAAGGAAGAGTTACTAGATAGGTTTCCTTCACACAAGCTTAAGCTGATGAGAATCTTCATAACAGTTTACAATGACTACAATCTTCCCTTGGTATCCAAAGGATTGGCTCTAAGACCCCCTACTGATACCAAAATTCACAGGTGCTCAAGTCCATTATATAAAATGGCATAGTATTTGCATATAACCTATGTATTTATTCCTGTATTGTATATTTTAAAGTATTTTAAGGTTGCTTATGATGCCCAATACAATATAAATGTTATAAAAACAGTTGCTGGCACATGGCCAATTCAAATTCTGTTTTTTGGAACTTTCTGGAATTTTTATCCCCTGGATATTTTTTGATCCTCAGTTGGTTAAATCCATGAATGCGGATTCCACATACAAAAGACCAATTTTTACCTACAGGAGTTTACAATCATGCACAAATTGACATAAAATAATAAAGGAGCAAAACTTCAAAATTTAATATTAAATCTTTAATTTTATGAATTATTCTCATTTTTTACCATAATAGATACTACTAAATTGCTATGATTGAAAAGTTAATATGAATATATTAGTAAGACAGAGTAATTCCTGAATTTTTGATGCTCTTATCATTAGTTCAACTTACCTGATTGTTGTTTTTCACTCAGTCATGTCTGACTCTTTGAAACTCCATGAACTGCAGCACGCCAGGTTTCCCTAGAGCTTGCTCAAACTCATGTCCTTTGAGTCGGTGATGTCATCCAATCATCTCATTCTCTGTTGCCCACTTCTCCTCCTGCCTTCAATCTTTCCCAGCATGAGTCTTTTCTACTGAATTGGCTTTTCACATCATGTGACCAAAGTATTGGAGCTTCAGCTTCAGCATCAGTCCTTCCAATGAATATTCAGGATTAATTTCTTTTAGGATTAAGGGTGGTGTCTGCATATCTGAAGTTATTGATATTTCTCCCAGCAATCTTGATTCTAGCTTCATCCAGCCCAGCATTTCTCATGATGTACTTGCAGATAAGTTAAATAGGCAGGGTGACAATGTACAGCCTTGATGTATTCCTTTCCCAGTGTGGAAACAGTCCATTGTCCCATGTCCCATTCTAACTGTTGCTTCTTGACCTTCATACAGGTTTCTCAGGAAGCAGGTAAGGTGTTCTGGTATTCTCATCTCTGTAATAATTTTCAACAGTTTGTTTTGATTCACATAGTCAAAGGTTTTAGCATAGTCAAGGAAACAGAAGATGCTTTTCTGGAATCTTCTTCCTTTTTCTGTAATCCAACAGATGTTGGCAATTTGATCTCTGGTTCCTCTGCTTATTCTAAAACCAGCTTGAACATCTGAAGTTCATGGTTCATGTACTGTTGAAGCCTGGCTTGGAGAATTTTGAGCATTATATTTTTAGAATGTGAAATGAGTGCAATTGTACAGTAGTTTGAACATTCTTTGGCATTGTCTTTCTTTGGGATTGGAATGAAAACTGACATTTTCCAGTCCTGTGACTTCTGCCAAGTCTTCCAAATTTGCTGGCATATTTAGTGCAGCACTTTCACAACATCATCTCTTAGAATTTGAAAAAGCTCAGCTGAAATTCCATGAGCTCCACTAGCTTTGTTCATAGTGATGCTTCTTGTGGCCCATTTGACTTCACACTCCAGGATATCTGGCTCTAGGTGGATGATCACATCATCGTGGTTATCTGGGGTATTAAGATCTCTTTTGTATAGTTCTACATATTCTTGCCATCTCTTAATATCTTCTGCTTCTGTTACATTCAACCTATCTAATGAATCTTCTTAAATTTATTAATAGGACAAATCAAACTGGTTATTCTAGCAACATTGTACTAAAAAAATAGGAACATATGTACCCACAGATCTTTTGCATCCTCAAATTGCAGCTAATAAATGGATTTCTTAGGAAAATATGACTATATTTTGTCTCCTAGTTAAAAGAGTTCAAAACACTGCCAAATTCAGGACACTTTTAAAAAATGTGATCTGTACCATGCTGCTTGTACTTTGTTCTTAGGTCAGAGTATTTCAAATAATTTTTCTGATATTCTGCCAATGTTGTGTTCTGGCAAAACTGGGCTCTCAATCTTACAACATCTTCCTGAGAGAAAATGAGTAGTTACTTATAACAGTAGGAGGTATATAATCTTAGGACTGAGTTGAGCTAAGAGAAGTGCATTTGTGTGAGCTGAATTGCTAGGTATCAAAGTAGTTAATTAAAGCCACAAATCCAAAATGAAGTCTTTAACACTCACTACAGTGGTATAAGCCAGAGGATGAAACTGGAAAAATGATCAACTTTCTCTGTTCCATTTTACCCCATACAGCAGGGTACTAGTAGGGATCAGGTGGATCAGTACGGGCAACAGGGGTCATCTCACTATTGAGCAAATCCAAAGAAAAATGTTACAGTTGTTTTATGGACCTGGGTGTGGAGAGAAGATAAAAGACAAAGCATCAGAAGTGGCAAGGTACTAGGTACTGAGTTAAAATGGTAAAAAACGTTCTTCAATGAAGCCTCCTTTCTGCGTCTCTAAGGAAGCATCAGCAGAAGAACCTGAAGAATATCTCTGGTCAAGGCCTTAGATAAGAGACCTAGGAATGAAGGTGCTTAGAATGGGAGCCCAAATAGTGGAAAGAGTGTGACTGGCTAGTTTGTGTCCTTGAACACAATTACTCTCAAAGACTGTAGTGCCTGGGCTGTGCACCGTGTTTGGCATGGGGAGAGCAAATTTTCCCCATGAGACTTTCCAGGGGACATCTATGTCAGGCCTATAGTCAAGCCTGAAAAATCAGATAGGTTCTTAACCAGGAGCTGGATTCTGAAAAGACTGGCCTGTAAATCCATTCTATGAAGATGTAAATCATCCTAACTAGGATGCAGCACAGCTCTTGGCACTTAATAGTTATGGAGTGGATATTTCCTGCCAAGGTTAGTATTTTTTTTTAATTTTAATAAAATCTTTAAAAATACTTTTTCATGTATGGCTTAAAGAATGTTAACCCAGCGGTGTGGTTCTTGCAAAATATAGTACAAGAGTAAACATCAGAAGTTCAATTTTGATTTTGTTGTTAGAGAATGCTAATTTTCTCCTTAACAGCTTAGTTTACTTAAATTATACTTAGAGTTTACAAAGCTGCAACTTTTTTTTTTTTTTTTNCGCTAAGTCGGACATGACTGAGCAACTTCACTTTCACTTTTCACTTTCGTGCATTGGAGAAGGAAATGGCGACCCACTCCAGTGTTCTTGCCTGGAGAATCCCAGGGACGGGGGAGCCTGGTGGGCTGCCATCTATGGGGTTGCACAGAGTCAGACACGACTGAAGCGAGTTAGCAGCAGCAGCAGCAGATTAACTTAATGAAGAAGGCATGTTGAAAGCTGAGATTGGCTGAGTGTTAGGCCACTTGTGCCAAACACTTAGCCCAGGTGTCAATATGGTGGAAAAGTTCCTGAAGGACATTAAAGTACTACTTCAGTGAACACAAGAATGATAAGAAAGCTGAAGAGCTTTATTGCTGATGTGGAGAAAGTTTTAGTGATCTGGATAGAAGATCAAACCAGGTACAACATTCCCTTAAACCAGGGCCAGAGCAAGGCCCTAATTCTTTTTAATTCCATGAAGGCTGAGAGAGGTGAGGAAGCTGCCTAAGAGAAGTTTGAAGCTAGCAGAGGTTGTTTCATGAGCTTTAAGGAAAGAAGCCGTCTTCATCACATAAAAGTACAAGGTACGGCAGAACGTGCTGATGTAGAAGCTGCAGCCAGTTATCTAGATGATCTAGCTAAGATCATTAATGAAGGTGGTACACTAAAGAATTGATGCTTTTGAACTGTGGTTTTGGAGAAGACTCTTGAGAGTCCTTTGGACAGCGAGGAGATCCAACCAGTCCATCCTAAAGGAAATCAGTCCTGAATATTCATTGGAAGGACTGNATATTCTTGCCATCTCTTAATATCTTCTGCTTCTGTTACATTCAACCTATCTAATGAATCTTCTTAAATTTATTAATAGGACAAATCAAACTGGTTATTCTAGCAACATTGTACTAAAAAAATAGGAACATATGTACCCACAGATCTTTTGCATCCTCAAATTGCAGCTAATAAATGGATTTCTTAGGAAAATATGACTATATTTTGTCTCCTAGTTAAAAGAGTTCAAAACACTGCCAAATTCAGGACACTTTTAAAAAATGTGATCTGTACCATGCTGCTTGTACTTTGTTCTTAGGTCAGAGTATTTCAAATAATTTTTTCTGATATTCTGCCAATGTTGTGTTCTGGCAAAACTGGGCTCTCAATCTTACAACATCTTCCTGAGAGAAAATGAGTAGTTACTTATAACAGTAGGAGGTATATAATCTTAGGACTGAGTTGAGCTAAGAGAAGTGCATTTGTGTGAGCTGAATTGCTAGGTATCAAAGTAGTTAATTAAAGCCACAAATCCAAAATGAAGTCTTTAACACTCACTACAGTGGTATAAGCCAGAGGATGAAACTGGAAAAATGATCAACTTTCTCTGTTCCATTTTACCCCATACAGCAGGGTACTAGTAGGGATCAGGTGGATCAGTACGGGCAACAGGGGTCATCTCACTATTGAGCAAATCCAAAGAAAAATGTTACAGTTGTTTTATGGACCTGGGTGTGGAGAGAAGATAAAAGACAAAGCATCAGAAGTGGCAAGGTACTAGGTACTGAGTTAAAATGGTAAAAAACGTTCTTCAATGAAGCCTCCTTTCTGCGTCTCTAAGGAAGCATCAGCAGAAGAACCTGAAGAATATCTCTGGTCAAGGCCTTAGATAAGAGACCTAGGAATGAAGGTGCTTAGAATGGGAGCCCAAATAGTGGAAAGAGTGTGACTGGCTAGTTTGTGTCCTTGAACACAATTACTCTCAAAGACTGTAGTGCCTGGGCTGTGCACCGTGTTTGGCATGGGGAGAGCAAATTTTCCCCATGAGACTTTCCAGGGGACATCTATGTCAGGCCTATAGTCAAGCCTGAAAAATCAGATAGGTTCTTAACCAGGAGCTGGATTCTGAAAAGACTGGCCTGTAAATCCATTCTATGAAGATGTAAATCATCCTAACTAGGATGCAGCACAGCTCTTGGCACTTAATAGTTATGGAGTGGATATTTCCTGCCAAGGTTAGTATTTTTTTTTAATTTTAATAAAATCTTTAAAAATACTTTTTCATGTATGGCTTAAAGAATGTTAACCCAGCGGTGTGGTTCTTGCAAAATATAGTACAAGAGTAAACATCAGAAGTTCAATTTTGATTTTGTTGTTAGAGAATGCTAATTTTCTCCTTAACAGCTTAGTTTACTTAAATTATACTTAGAGTTTACAAAGCTGCAACTTTTTTTTTTTTTTTTTAGCTGTTTGGTTGACAGTTATTAGCCTTTCTCTTTTATTAATGCTGGGTCATAAGACAAATCAGTGAATGTACTGCAATGCTCAGGAAGCTGTGTTAATGTTCACAAATATACTACTATGGGAAAAGTATTTTAAAAATTATATATATATAAGAATCACTTTGCTGTCCACCTGAAATGATCACAGCATTGTTAATAAAATATATTTTAATATAAAATAAAATGTTAAAAAAAACTAATAAAAGCAGTCACATTTGCACAATACGGATGGAGATTGTCATAATGAATGAAGACAGAGAAGGAGAAATCCCTTATATGACATCCCTTATATATAGAATCTAAAAAGAAATGATACAAATGAATTTATTTACAAAACAGAAAGAAACTCATAGACTTAAAGCAGGAGCTTTTGGTTGCCTGGGGGAAGGATGCGGGTAAGGGATAGTTAGGGAGTTTGGCATGGGCATGTACACACTGCTATTTTTAGAATGGACAACTAACAAGCGCCTACTGTATAGCACATGGAATCCTGTTCAATGGTATATGTATATGGAAGCCTAGTTGGGAGCAGAGTTTGGGAAAGAATGGGTACATGTATCTGTATGGCTGACACTCCAATACTTTGGCCACCAGATGTGAAGAGCTTACTCATTTGAAAAGACCCTGATTCTGGGAAAGATTGAGGGCAGGAGAAGGGGATGATAGAGGAGGAGATGGATGGCATCACCGAATCAAGTGATATGAGTTTAGGTAAACTCCAAGAGTTGGTGATGGACAGGGAGGCTTGGCGTGCTGTGATTCACGAGGTCACAAAGAGTCAGACATGACTGAGCGACTGAACTGACCTGAACTGATATGTATGGCTGAGTCTCTTCAGCTGTTCACCTGAAAATATCACAACATTGTTAATCAACTACACCCAAATACAAAATAAAAGGTTACCCAAGGTAGGGGGTGAGATAAAGTAGGAAACATGGGTAGAGGGATAAGAATAAGCTTTCTCTATATGTATTTTGATATATTATTTTACTAACTCTGCCATATGTATGTTGTTATGTATTCAAAACAAACAAACAAAATAACAAATGTAAAAAGAACAACAAAAACAATGTTGTTTGCAACTGATGGACATGGATGAATGAAGCCTAGTAACATTAGTACCAACTAAGAGCTAACAAATACTGGGTGAGTAACAAATACTTAACTGGGTACAAATCACAATTTGCAACATTGTACATGGATTAATTCATTTTACCAAATTATTCTGACTTAAGTGTTATGGTTGCAAAGAATCAGACACAACTGAGTGACTAACACTACTACACTACTTAATCTTTATTATAAAATTGGCAATAAAGAGACACAGAGAGGTTGTCATTTGCTCATATTTCACAAGCAGTGATTTTATATCTAGCACTCCTGCTTCTAAAGTAATTTTTTTTCTGTATAAAGTAAGATTTTGTTAGTAAATAAAAATGTATAGCATACTAAATTTATAATATCATGTCAACATAGGTGCAATACAACTTTTTATAATCCATAATTGTGAAATTTTGATTTGATTTAAAAAGATTCTTATGTAGTAATTTAAAGGGTCTCAGAATGTTTCTATGTAAAATTTTAACATTAAAATTTACACCATGTAATTTTTTCTTTGTCCCTCTTTTCTTTATCATACTTAAATAAGAGTGAACTTTAAGCTCTGCTAAGCTGCTAAGTCACTTCTGTCGTGTCCGACTCTGTGCAACCCCATAGACGGTAGCCCACCAGGCTCCCCCATCCCTGGGATTCTCCAGGCAAGGGTACTGGAGTGGTTCCATTTCCTTCTCCAATGTATGAAACTGAAAAGTGAAAGTGAAGTCGCTCAGTCATGTCCGACTCTTAGCGACCCCATGGACTGCAGCCTTCCAGGCTCCTCCGTCCAGGGGTTTTCCAAGCAAGAGTACTGGAATGGGGTGCCATTGCCTTCTACCTACTAGTTAAACAAAGCCAAATGTCAACTCTAAAGCAAGGACACGGCCAAAAATGTTTTAAAGTCTTTTTCATTCAAATGTTTTAAAGCTTCCATTAAAATATAAAGAAAATAAATCTCTTTAAAATTATTCTCTTGCATAGAACAACTTAAAGAAAAGAAATAATGACTGGTCAGAGAGATGTCAGAATATGCCTCTCAAAGTACATTAAACAAAACAAAACAAAAAATCACACAACATATTCTCTAAGTTCAGAATAAGTTCAGATAAATGAATGCCTGTCATTGAAAGAGCTTCCTAGTATCAAGCCTGGATGTTTGGGGGAATGTTCAGGGGCATCAAGCTGTGCTACACATTGGGAACCCTGCCAAATGAATGACATTTCCTGAGAACACAGGCAGAATTTTAAGAAGTTGCCTTGTCTTCCCTAAACAGTTGGGTTAAAGGATATTTAAAAAAGAAAAAGACACAGTCAACCTGCTGGGAATACTAGGGAGAAAAGCCAACAGATCTTTAAATTTACTAAGTTGAAAATAAGGTGTATGGCAAGAAGTAATAAATTATGAAGTTTTATATGTTTTTGGCTTCGGGGCTTACTTTTTCATTTGAAAAAAAATCTAAATATTTTCTGTCTTTTAGAAAATCAAGTGAGTAAATATTTTGTATGGCAAAAGGAGATGATTGTATTTGCTCTTTTCTAACCAAGTGTTAGTTACTCAGTCTTATCCTATTCTTTGTAACCCCTTGGACTTTAGCCTGCCGGGCTCCTCTGTCCATGGAATTTTCCTGGAAAGAATACTGAAGTAGATTGCCATTTCCTTCTCCAGAGATCTTCCCAACCAAAGGATCAAACCTGGGTCTTCTGCCTTGCAGGCAGATGCAAAAGGAGTTGTTGGATTTGGTCTTACTTTGACCAAAAATATATAGAAATGCCATGGAGACAAATATAATTTTAATTCTAAAAATAAAACAATATCAGGAGAAATTCAAGTGACAACAATGCATTAGCACCATGATATCTGAATTGACAGTTGATATTTCACAATGGTGAAAGTAAGATAAATTATCTTAAGCATAATCAAGACAGAATCCCAACTGAACTCTGCATAAAACTGAGAACCTCTAAGGAATTAATTTATTGAGTACCAGAGGGTAGAAGAGAGAAAGGCATTAGAAGTGCTAAAAATTTAAAAATTATCTAGATCTGAAGAAAAATAGGAATCTTCATATGAAGTCACATGTTGAGTCTAAAGCAAGATATTAAAAAAAATAAAATCCATATTATCAAAAACAGAAATAATCACATATTATCAAAGAAACATAGATCACAGTAACTAGAGATAACAAAACTATATACAAAACATACTAATTACATTATCATCAGTATTCTCACTAAAAACTGGAAGAAAATATTTGTTGAAATACAATTCTATACACAGATCAGTTATCATAAATGAATGAGGGTAATACAGAGATATCTTAAAGAGTGGGTATCACTCATGTGTTCCCATGAAATGAATTACAAAAATATCAATATATAAAGATAGGAGGAAAGGTTGAGATGCATGTAGCAAGTTTAGCAAAAAAAAAAAAAATTTTTTTTGGTAAATATAAATAATCATTCACTGAATAAAAGTAGTCTTATTTAAAGTTGAAAACATAATGGATCTCAAACTTCAGATAGCATAGCTGAAAGGAAGAAAATTAAGTTGAAGTATTCCAAAATTCCTGTGAATTTTTTTCAAAGGGTAATAAGAGATATTGATTACATTAGGAGTTTGTGAAATTGAATACATTTATTAAATTCAAACATAGCTACTAAATAGTATTATAGAGATGTGCATCTTTCAAAAAGTGATTAACAAGCAGTTGATCAATAAAAGTCAAAGAAGAAAAGTAATAAAATTAAGAAATATAAAATAAAATTTTTGAAATAGGATATTGAGAATGTGATGACAAAACAAGTAAAAACAAAAATCAGCTTAAACCCAATAAAAATCATCTAGAAATATCAAAATATGTAAAACTTTGGAGAAAAATTGGACATTCTCTTGAAAGAAGTACAAGTGGACCTAAATACATGGAAAGCTATATGTCTTCAAGGCTATCATTATAATGATGATGAAAATCCAATAGTAACTGGAATAATTTCACAAAATGACAAAATAGTCTTGAAATTTATGAGTATGGTCAAGAATAACTACAGTATTTCCAAACAGAAGAAACAAGGACACAAATAGGGAATGGACTCATTTTTTTTTAATAATATGTACCCAGATTACAAATAACTTCAGATATGCAGATGAAACTGAAGAGGAATTAAAAAGCCTCTTGATGAAAGTGAAAGAGAGTGAAAAAGTTGGCTTAAAACTCAACATCAGAAAACAAAGATCGTGGCATCTGGTCCCATCACTTCATGGAAAATAGATGGGGAAACAGTGGAAATAGTGTCAGACTTTATTTTGCAGGGGTCTCCAAAATCACTGCAGATGGTGATTTCAGCCATGAAATTAAAAGATGCTTACTCCATGGAAGGAAAGTTATGACCAACCTAGATGGCATATTTAAAAGTAGAGACATTACATTGCCTGCAAAGGTCCGTCTAGTCAAGGCTATGTTTTTTCCAGTAGTCATGTATGGATGTGAGAGTTGGACTGTGAAGAAAGTTGAGCGCCGAAGAATTGATGCTTTTGAACTGTGGTGTTGGAGAAGTCTCTTGAGAGTCNTACACAAAATTGATGCTTTTGAACTGTGGTTTTGGAGAAGACTCTTGAGAGTCCCTTGGACTGCAAGGAGATCCAAGCAGTCCATCCTAAAGGAGATAGTCCTGGGTGTTCTTTGGAAGGAATGATGCTAAAGCTGAAACTCCAGTACTTTGGCCATCTCATGTGAAGAATTGACTTATTGGAAAAGACTCTGATCCTTGGAGGGCTTGGAGGCAGAAGGAGAAGGGGACAACAGAGGATGAGATGGCTGGATGGCATCACCGACTCCTTGGAATTGAGTTTGACTGAACTCCAGGAGTTGGTGATGGACAGAGAGGCCTGGAGTCCTGCAATTCATGGGGTCGCAAAGAGTCAGACACGACTGAGCAACTGAACTGAATTTAACTCTCTCAGCTTGCAAAGAAACAAACAGTAACATCTGTTGAGCACTTTGAAAATACCATATACAAAAGTTTCCATTAACAAACATATAAAAAGTTATATACAGTTACTTATATATGCAAATGCATGCAGAAATGAAATGACTTTTTAAATCCTTGAAATAATTTTCACTACTAAGCCTTTGAATTTAGAATCAAGTTTTAAATGGCATCCAACTTAACATAATAATTCTCATTTTGAAAATAACTTGTCAATTATTTTGTCATTCCTGTGGCACACTGTGTTTATGTCAAATAAATCACGTTAAAGAATTATGTATATGAGCAATCATTTTATCATTCATAATTTGTCACTTTGGAACTACATTATTGAAGCATTAACTCTGTTTTGATTTTGCAGTGTAAGCAAAGGCCATCTTAAGAATATGTGTGCTGATTGTTAGAGATTTGGAACACATCTTGACATAGAGTTAGAACTGAAAAATAAAGTCTGATTTCAAACATGGATATCTACTGCCCACATTGTGGTATGCCTTTCACATCATATTCTATATATAGAGCATGCTGTATGGGACAGATGGAAGGAAATCTCTGAATTGATTATATCATTAATGAAAAAAAAATAGTGTACACATATATACACAAAATTGTTTATGTCTCCTTCAGAACTGTCTTAACCACCAACTCTTGTTTCTCTATTGTTTCTTTTGTGTATCTATTTAATATATATTTTCTCCTAGTTAGCAGTCCTATAATCCAACTTTTTATGAAGTTTTGATTCTCATTCCTTCTAGCAAATACATTTAAAACCCATTATATTGGCAAAGCATAAAACTGATGGTGATAAAAATGGATAGTAAGTTATTTAAAATAGTTGAACTCTGATGCCCAAACTTTATCACCACTATTCTCTCCCACTTTGCCACTTCTCATTTTGAGTTAGCAATCATGCAATTTGCTTCTTTATCTCACAAACTTTTCTGTCAAGCAGTATAAATAGCAATTTTCTGTTTTATAAACTTCTGGAAACAGAATACCTAGTAATAGAAGAGATCAAAAACTTAGAGGAAAGCTGATGGGACTGGTAGTAGCAGATGGGAAGGACAGGAGTCTTGAATTGATTCATGTGGGACAATGGATGCATGTTTGATTATTTTAAATAGTTATAGATAAAAAGGAATACAATGTCAGCTGTTCATCTATGCTAAATAATTTTTAGGAGATCAGTTAGAGCTTAGAATAAACTTGTTGCTACTCGATTCACAGTAACTAGTTTCCTAGATCGTTACAAGTTTTTCAAACTACTCCCTTTGGTTCAAAATGGGGAAGAAACAGTCCTCAACATATTTCACAAATAATTATTGCCTTTTATTCTCTCAGATTACTGATATAGGACCCAGTGATGCCTAACTCGTTAGTGTCTGGAAAAAATGACTTTGTCTAAAAATCATCTTGTAATTAATTTTCCAACACCATTCCTTTAATGCATTACTTTAAGGCTCTTGCTTAAGTCAATCTTACTTGAGGTACACAGAACACATTTATAAATAAATTACCCTTTACTTCTCACAAGGAGGTAGACTTCTAACTCCATTTAGAAGCCCCAGAAAAATTGTCATTGCAGGGTTACAACCTATAGGTCTTCAGTTCAGTTCAATTCAGTTCAGTCACTCAGTTGTGTCCAACTCTTTGCAACTGCATGAATCACAGCACACCAGGCTTCCCTGTCAATCACCAACACCCAGAGTTCACTCAGGCTCATGTCCATCGAGTTAGTGATGCCATCCAGCCATCTCATCCTTGGTCGTCTCCTTCTCCTCCTGCCCCCAATCCCTCCCAGCATCAGAATCTTTTCCAATGAGTCAATTCTTCGCATGAGGTGGCCAAAGTACTGGAGTTTCAGCTTTAGCATCATTCCTTCCAAAGAAATTCCAGGGCTGATCTCCTTCAGAATGGACTGGTTGGATCTCTTTGCAGCCCAAAGGACTCTCAAGAGTCTTCTCCAACACCACAGTTCAAAAGCATCAATGCTTCAGCGCTCAGCCTTCTTCACAGTCCAACTCTCACATTCACACATGACCACAGGAAAAACCATAGCCTTGACTAGACGGACCTTAGTCGGCAAAGTTATGTCTCAGCTTTTGAATATGCTATGTAGTTTGGTCATAACTTTTCTTCTAAGGACTAAGCATCTTCTAATTTCATTGCTGCAGTCATCATCTGCATTGATTTTGAGCCCAAAAAACTAAAGTCTGCCACTGTTTCCACTGTTTCCCCATCTATTTCCCATAAAGTGATGGGACCAAATGCCATGATCTTCATTTTCTGAATGTTGAGCTTTAAGCCAACTTTTTCCACTCTCCTCTTTCACGTTCATCAAGAGGCTTTTTAGCTCCTCTTCACTTTCTGCCATAAGCGTGGCGTCATCTGCATATCTGAGGTAATTGATATTTCTCCCAGTAATCTTGATTTCAGCTTGTGTTTCTTCCAGTCCAGCGTTTCTCATGATGTACTCTGCATATAAGTTAAATAAGCAAGGTGACAATATACAGCCTTGATGTATTCCTTTTCCTATTTGAAACCAGTCTGTTGTTCCATTACTGTTAATCAAATTTATGAGTTTATAAGACACGTATAATTTTGTCTGTGAAATTTGCCAAGCAATGAACTGGAGTGGTTAGCCATTCCCTTCTCTAGGTGATCTTCCTGACCCAGAGATGGAATCCAGGTCTCTTGCATTGCATGCAGACTCTTTACTGTCTGAGCCACAAATAATTTTTATAGATTTATCACTTCTAGACATCTCCATCTTGTACATGTGGCAGTCTTTCTTTTTAAATTGGAATTTTCAGCTGAAAACAGAAACAAATGTTTTTGACATAGTGGCTAATGCTGTGTATATGATTAGAAACAAAAAAAAAGATCTAGTTCCCATCTATGTAGATAATATGGCAAGAACTATACCCATAAACTATCAAGATGTAAGGAAACTCTGTTATTGTGTCTGAGTGCATAAGTTTATGCAAATATGTGTTTGTGTGTGTATGTGCAGAGAAGGCAATGGCACCCGACTCCAGTACTCTTGCTTGGAAAATCCCATGGACAGAAGAACCTGGTAGACTGCGGTCCATGGGGTCTTGAAGAGTTGGACAGGACTGAGCGACTTCACTTTGACTTTTCACTTTCATGCATTGGAGAAGGAAATGGCAACCCACTCTAGTGTTCTTGCCTGGAGAATCCCAGGGACGTGGGAGCCTGGTGAGCTGCTGTCTATGGGGTCGCACAGAGTCAGACACAACTGAAGCGACTTAGCTGCAGAAGTGTGTATGTGCATGCATATGTGCATATGTGTATAGCTTCACATAAAAATAAGAATCTACATGAAAAGGAGTAGCATCAGAGAGGAAAGTGATAAAATGTGTTAGCTATTTCATTTGTTCATATATATATGGATAAGGAAATGGCAAACCACTTCAGTGTTCTTGCTTGGAGAATTCCATGGACAGAGCAGCCTGATGGGCTACAGGCCTTTGTGTCACAAAAAGTTGAACACGACTGAGCGACTAACACACACACACACATACATACACATATACATATGTGTGTGTGCATGGAACAAGGTATTTTAGTAATCAAACCAAGATTGTACACATAAACCAGTCCTGTCTCTTGCAAAACAAAATGTATGTGTGTATACACACATTTCATAGTTTGCATATACTGATGTAGATTTGTGCTAAGCCTTTCTTTTAAGAAAACAAAATTCTTTAAGGATCAACAATATATATATAGTGGGTTTGTCATCTAGTCATTCCACAGAAAGTCCATGAAAGTGTAACTCATAACTTGTGAGCACTGAGTTCATGTTGGTAGTTACACTGCCTAATTCAATATTCCTCAAGTAGTAATAGCCCAATAAAGCCAGAGATTTGAAAGTATTTATAGGTTATATAAATAAATAATATTACATGGTATTTTTGATTCTTTTAAGTATGGTTTGATATCTGTCTCAAGTAAATTTCACTCTGCAGAAAGTAATAAATTAGGCACTAAAATAAAAGCATATTGACTAAATAGAATCAACAGCTCCTTTTTTAATGCACTATTTTTTTAAAGCAACATTGCTTTTTCATAATGTTAGTTTATCAAGGCCTAAATTGACATTAAATATTTGCAAGTTCAAAAGAGTAAGGGTATCTGTTTGAACCTGTCTTTCTAGGATGGACTAAGTGAAATAGAGTGGACTTGAACAGCTGATCCTAAAAGAAAAGGATCACTGGGGTCATTTAGAATGAGAGACGGTATTTGTGATCAATATTACCAGTTGTTAACAACTTTTTCAGTCTTAGTATTTACTTTCTATAAGTAAATAATAGAATACAAGGGATGCAAAAGCAAAATAGAGAAATATATATTATGTTACTTAAAGGTTTAAGCTGCAATCAGTTCTACTGCTGAGTCTAAAATACTTTTTTCAGCTGAAAGTCATCTTCATATGTATGTATATATGACCAATTTTATTGCTGAATCCAGAAATAAAAATTCTTCACTTGTATCTTACAGACATATGCACATGCATATATTATACATATAGACATTTGTGTGTACACATGTATACAAATCTGTATTATACATAGGTGTGCATGTATATAGTACATACATGAGCAGATATATGCAAACACACACATACAAACACAAGGGGTAATCAGGCAAATAGAAGGTACAATTGCTGTAATCTGAGGACTTCCTGAAGTCCTCAGGAAATAATCTGACAAGTAGAATTTACATTCAGGCATTTAAATGAAGAATAACCAAGATATAGTGTTTGTTTAAATCCAAGAAAGAGTTCTTAGTTGAAATTAATTATACTTTTATCTGTTTTGCCTCTAGAATACCCTCAACAATATTGTATCTGAGACTTGTTTGTCAATGATTTGTTCAGTTCAGTTCAGTCGCTCAGTCGTGTCTGAGTCTTTGCAACCCCATGGATTGCAGCACACCAGGCTTCCCTGCCCATCACCAACTCCCAGAGCTTGCTCAAACCCATGTCCATCAAGTCAGTAATACCATCCAACCATTTCATCATCTATCATCCTCTTCTCCTCCTACCTTTAATCTTTCCCAGCATCAAGTTCTTTTCCAATGAGTCAGTTCTTCACATTAGATGAATGGATGGTGGATGAGGGGTTGAGTTGGTGACTGATTGATGGATACAGAATTACTCTTTTTCAACTATCTCATGAAGAACATTTAGCATGCTTTGACTTGTGTGAGTACCTGCCTACCTTGTAAACAATCCTCCCTTGAGGTCCCTGCAGCTAGATGTCTTCTTCATCTTGAGGTGTCTTCCTGGCATGGCGCAGTAGTATTCATGGAAGAGGTAGCAATAATTTTTTTCTATTCAGTTGATGCCATTTCCAAATTTGAGAGGTTATAACATGGTGATTTGCGTCAATTTGATAGGATATCTAAGCCAAGTATGTAAAACCAGTGTTTTTTTCAGTCTTTTTTTTTTATCAGTTTATTTGATCTTAATTTTGCAAATGATTCTGATTTGCTTCAGCATTCCTTCTTCTCTTTTCTGGGACATGTGCGTCTGCTTCTGACATCTGTCTTCTATCTCCTTTTGTAAATTATGAAGTGATGCCAACTCCTTTTATCAACAAATTACCCTTAGAACCATTTAGACACTAAAATGATTCTTTGATTTTCTTTGGTTCTTTATGAATTTGCAAAATGACTCGATGTTTCTATTAGTTTTGTTTGTCCTTTCTTTTCCTATATTTAATATTTATAGTTGGCAGGCCCAGATAGTGTACTTTGTTATGTCCTGAAAAGTTTTTTTTCTCATTTCTTAATTACAGTAATGACATTCTGTAATACCCGCAGCCTGCATCTCTACTTGACTTGTAGATTTCACTTTCATTGAATTACTTTTTGAACTATGTTTGACACTGTAAAATATACAGTAATCTTTGTTTCAATTCAGTTCAGTTCAGTTGCTCAGTCGTGTCCGACTCTTTGCAACCCCATGAATCACAGCACACCAGACCTCCCTGTCCATCACCAACTCCTGGAGTTCAGTCAAACTCATGTTCATCTAGTTGGTGATGCCATCCAGCCATCTCATCCTCTGTCATCCCCTTTTCCTCCTGTCCCCAATCCCTCCTAGCATTGGGGTCTTTTCCAATGAGTCAACTCTTCACATGAGGTGGCCAAAGTATTGGAGTTTCAGTTTCAGCATCAGTCCTTCCAAAGAACACCCAGGACTGATCTCCTTTAGGATGGACTAGTTGGATCTCCTTGCAGTCCAAAGGACTCTCAAGAGTCTTCAACACCATAATTCAAAACCATCAATTCTTTGGCATTCAGCTTTCTTCACAGTTCAACTCTCACATCCATACATTACCACAGGAAAACCATAGCCTTGAATAGATGGACTTTTGTTGACAAGTAATATCTCTGTTTTTCAATATGCTATCTAGGTTGGTCATAACTTTTCTTCCAAGGAATAAGTGTCTTTTAATTTCATGGCTGCAATCACCATCTGCAGTGATTTTGGAGACCCCCAAAATTAAAGTCTGACATTGTTTTCACTGTTTCCTCATCTATTTCCCATAAAGTGATATGACCAGATGCCATGATCTTCATTTTCTGAATGTTGAGCTTTAAGCCAACTTTTTCACTCTCCTCTTTCACTTTCATCAAGANTTAATTTCATGGCTGCAGTCACCATCTGCAGTGATTTTGGAGCCCCCCAAAATAAAGTCTGACACTGTTTCCACTGTTTCCCCATCTATTTCCCATGAAGTGATGGGACCAGATGCCATGATCTTCATTTTCTGAATGTTGAGCTTTAAGCCAACTTTTTCACTCTCCTCTTTCACTTTCATCAAGAGGCTTTTTAGTTCCTCTTCACTTTCTGCCATAAGGATGATGTCATCTGCATATCTGAGGTTATTGATATTTCTCCTGGCAATCTTCATTCCTGCTTGTGCTTCTTCCAGCCCAAGATTTCTCATGATGTCCTCTCCATAGAAGTTAAATAAGCAGGGTGACAGTATACAGCCTTGACGTACTCCTTTTCCTATTTGGAACCAGTCTGTTGTTCCATGTCCAGTTCTAACTGTTGCTTCCTGACCTACATATAGGTTTCCCAAGAGAGGTCAGGTGGTCTGGTATTAGGATGGGCCCAAATCCAAGATGACTTCTATCCTTATAAGAAGGGGAGGGGGCTTCCCTGGTGGTCCATGCTTCCAATGCAGGGGATGTGGGTTTGATCCCTGGTTGGGGAATTAAGATTCCCACATGCTGCATGACATGGCAAAAAAAAAAAAAAAAAAAAAAACCAGAAGGGGAAATTGTGACATTGATAAATACAAAGGAAGACCCTGTGAAGACACAGCTGTCAGGCCAAGGCAGCAGGCTAGCACAGGCCTTTGGGGTCCACATGTCCTACCCACTCCCAGCCCCCGGCTCCTGGCTGGTCCTCAGAGTCTTCTCCCTGAGTCTCACCCCTCTAGGCACTGGCAACAACTCTTCCTCTGATCAGGCACCTCTTAAGAACAGACACACTTTAGAAACTAGTGAGTGGGAGGTGGCTGAAGAAACGGCTGGGGTGGGTTTGGGTTGGCTGTAGTCCCTTTGGGAAAAAAAAGCAAAGACAAGTTGCCCTGTATCCAGAAGCCTCTCGGTGGCTGGTCCTCGACACATCCCCTGTCGGATGAAGGAAGCCATCTGAAACATTCCAACAGAGCATTCTGAGCGCCAGGAAGGGCAGAGCTAAGGGGTGACGGACGCAGCGAGAACATGGGGTGATTTCTCACTCATCACTGTCGCCCCAGAGAAGAGCGGTCAAGCTATCGTCCCACCTCCACCCCAGACGCCTGGCAGCAGGGCACGTGTCTCTATCACAGAGTGGACCTGAGACCTTCCAACACAAAGAGCCTCTGAGGCTCCTCTCAGCCCCGGGGGATCTGAGTCTGTGAATCACACTCACTTTTCTTTTGAGCAGCTGACTCCTGGTTCACTCTGATTGGGCTCCCAAGAGATGACAGGGGTTATCTAAAACCATAAAGGCACTGTCCTTCTCTAGGAGAAAGGGAAGGGGATCTGAGGGTGTGTCAAGTGAGAGAGGAGAGGGCAGAGAGAGGGGAGGGGAGAGGGAGAAGGAAAGAGAGAGGAAGAAAACAAGCCCAGTGTCCCTGCCAGGGTATGTCTGGGTTGGGTAGTTTGATTAATGAAGCCCTGGGCGGATCAACATGAGAGGCTTTGTTCAGTCTCTGTGGGTTGATGATTTTCTCTGCCCTGAGAAACTATTTGCAGATCCTAGAAGCTATTTGCAGATAGGCAAATGGATCCCAGGGAGACCCCACAGACACCCCCAAAGAGAGAGCTCAGATGGCTCTCTACAAGTTCATCCCCAGCACCTCCCTGCACAGTCCTGAGACCGTCTCTGTAGGAGTGAGCGTTTCTATTTATTGAACAGTCATGATGAGCAAGAAGACCCTGTGTTCAGCTCTTTCACAGGCATTACCTCATTTAATCCTCACAACAACCTTGTAAGACAAATACAGTTATGACCCCCGAGACAGATCTGGCTTGGGCAAGTTAACTTACTTGAAGTCCCTTAGCTAGTACCTAGTGACACCTGGATCCATAGCCCACACTAGTATTTTCCCCTACTCAGCGGGCTCCCTAAACAAGAGTGTTGTCTGCCCAGGGCCAAGCCCAAGTCAGACACAGCCTAAGTGCTTACTAAATGAATGAGTGAAAGAATGAATGAATGATGGAAGGACAGTGAAGTCAGTGACTATAGGGCTGATAAGAAAATTTATATCCTGTCCCAAGAATCAAATTTCCCTAATAGATTTCCAAGGCAAGCTCTTAAAAAGAGAGAGGGTCTGTTTTCAGCAATACCTATGAATCAATGCAATTTTTAATTTTTATTTTTGTAACCACAGAGGGCTCTGGTTGACGAAAGGTTCCCTGGTGGCTGAGCTCAGCATCCTGAAGTTTCTGTGAGGTGTCCTCAGATCCACTCTAAGGAAACACATGTTGGAAGGAAGGATGTGATGGAGCCCAGGGCCCAATTCTGCACTTGGCGGGGCCCCATGGACACAATCCATAGTCAGAAATATCATTTCCAGCTGACTCCACGGAATCCTGGTTTCAAAAGAGTTGTCATTCTTGTCTGTGTACCATAGATCTCTGAAATAGCCTCTTCTTTTCTGAAATTTATTATTTTTTCCCCAGCATTTTGTCTTTTGCTAATTGACTAAGAAGGATAGTTCTATAACATAAATCAACCATGAAAAACAAATTACCCCTGCCCACTTCCTCCCTTGCCTTTTTTTTACCTCTAANTGAAATTTATTATTTTTTCCCCAGCATTTTGTCTTTTGCTAATTGACTAAGAAGGATAGTTCTATAACATAAATCAACCATGAAAAACAAATTACCCCTGCCCACTTCCTCCCTTGCCTTTTTTTTACCTCTAATGATATTTTCTGTATGATGACTAACCCAGCCTGACGTAATTTATCAATTGAGCTCCACGATGTACATTAGAGAATGCATTCCACAGGCCCCTGTCCTGTATGCAGCCTTCCGTGAGTGCCAGCTTGCTTTAGAAACCCGAAAACCTCTCAGTGCGACAGCAGCGTCTAAAGCGTGGCCTTTTTGCTGAGGATATTAGAACCGATGCTAATTACTGTATTAATCATCAGGTGAAACAGCGGTGCTTATGTCACGGCAGCTGTAAAATAAATGCTTTTATGGCAAATGTAGTTAAAAAGAAATGACAGGTTGGATTTATGGTACTCAGCAGTTTAAAAAAAAAATCATGCATACCAGCAATTTTCTTTCTTTAGTTAAAATGTTCATTAAATGTGTACTGCTAAGAGCCGTTTGTAACTAATTCCCTGGTGGTCCATGTCCTAGGAGAACTTATTTTAAAATACAAATTAAAGCTTAAATTTGCCTTTATTAAAATATATATATATATATATATATAGTGAGTCAATATTTTATCTCCTGAGAGAAGAGAGAGAGATGCAAAGCCGCTGGAGGGAGGATTTGGTGGTGGGAACCCAGAGATGATGTTTGTGGGGGGGATTCTGGTGAGCCCATTGTCACTGGCCCTTGGCGAAGGCAGCTGGGTTGGGAGGCTGTGGTCCAGCCTGAACCTCCACACAGTCACTGTCTGAAGGCAGGAAAACCACAGTGACCAAGATCGTCATCTAAGGAGATGTTTGCCCATCCATTGTTAAAGTGAGTCTTTGACTTCTGCGAGGGCTTTTCTCTAGTTGCCGCAATCGTGGGGTACTGTTCATTGCTGCGTGCGGACGTCTCAGCTGCTCCACAGCAGATGGGATCTTCCCAGATCCAGGATAGAACCTGTGTCTCATGCACTGGCAGGTGGATTCTTTACCACTGAGCTTCCAGAGAAGTCTTTGACTTTTATGTCTGCTGTTTTGTTTCCTTAAAGTCACTTTTTTCTATGAGGAAGTACAAATAATCTTGAGTTTCCACAAGTATATTTGGCTTTCACATACCTAGCCATTGGTAGGGGGGGGGAATAATTAGGATTAGTCAGCATTTCACTTTCTATTTCTGATTAAAGCTTTGTGTGTATGTGTGTGATGGAAGGAAGTAAACATTTATCAGGTGCTGACTACATTCCATATACTTTATAAAATCTCTCCCCCTGTCTCCTAATTCTCAGAACAGCTCTAGATTTTAGGATAGCATCACCCTGAGCTTGCATGACAAAACCTAGGCTCTCTTTGNCACTGAGAAATCATTCCAAATTGTAATTTCATCATGAGTTATAGACGTGATAAAATTCATTGTGCAATTGTTAATGTGTCGAAGAGAGCTTTAAAGCATTTTGGACTATAGGGTCAGTAAAAATGTCTTCTACTAAGTGGCCTCACATTCCCACATTTGTATCGTATGTTGCATAGTATTTGAAGATGAATCTATTTAAATGCAAATATACAATCACAAAGCAGTGAAACCAAATTATATGCAAACAAAGCTACTTGAAGAAATTGAGTAGTTAAGCATTTTCAATCAAATTTAAAGGCAGATTTGTTTCCTTTCAAAAACAGTACTTAGCAATGTTTAAACATGCCTTTTCCAGATTTGTTATTGCCTTACACCTTCTAATATGCCTATAGTATTATAGCCATATTTTAAAGAAGCCCCCATGCATTTGTCAAGTTCATATTCCAGACTCATTCTCTAGCAGTCGAAAGAATTTATTCACATAATTTTAAATGATGCTAAATAGTGAAATGGAAATAATCCTGGGAACTAAAAGATATACCAATTGGCATGTGTAGATATATCAATTTATGTAGAAGGTGATTGTTTGGCCCATTGGTATAGTATGTTAAATGATATAAAAATCATGTCACTGAAAAAATAATAAAAGTAATATCAGTATTTAGAAGTATGAGATGATAACAATATGATGTAAAAAAAATTTTCTAATATCACCAGGTACTGAAATAAAGGGTATCAAAAGTATATTAAATGAATAAGAATACAAAGATTACCCCTGAGGCAACAAAATTAGAGAAAATATTTGGTCAAGTCATGATAGCCTTAAAAAGATATTGACTAATTAGCTAGAGTCAAGTTGTCCCTGAATTAAAGTATGCTACATAAACATTTATAGAATAATTCAATCTAAAGTCAGTAATAATAGTGATGGCAACAAACATTTATTTTGAAATACGTGCAACTGGGAGCTTTGTAGGAAATTTTTAACTGAATTTCTTGGATATGGGTTATTCAGGCTAATTATTTCTCCTTGAATGAGTTTTGCAATTGCTATCTTTCAAAGAAGCTGTCCATTTCATCTAAGTTTTAGAACATACAGGCAGAATACATCCTAATAACACCTTAGTATGCTTTTAATATTTATGAAAACTGTTGCAATCTCCCTTCATTTATTCTGGATGCCAGTAATTTGTCTTCTCCATCTACATTTTTAAATACTATTTTCTTGATCTTTTTCAAAATACTACTTGTTGATTTCCTTTATCTTCCTTACTGTGATTCTGTTTTCAATTTATTTCTCATCTTGCCTTTATTTCTCTCTTCCTACCAGCAGTGAGTTTAATTTAATTTTTGTTTGTTTTTGATCGTTTTACTTTCTTAAGCAGAAGCCTATAATATTGATTTGAGACTTACCACCTAATAGAAGTATTTAACAAGATAAATTTCCTTTTGATCACTGTTTAAGCCCCATTCCATAAATATGGATATTTGTATTTTCATTCTATTAAGTTAAATATAATTTCTCATATATTTAACTTGGAATTCTTTGAATGATTTTTTCTTTGATCATTATTTAATAAGAATTTTGTTGTTCAATTGCCAAATATTCAGGAATTTTCAGATATCTTTGTTATTAACAGTGCCAATTTAATTTCACATAGTCAAATGACATGTATAGTTTCAATCTTTTAAGTGTATTGGAATTGATCTTGCTAGAGTAGACTCATTGGAAAAAATTCTGATGCTGGGAGGGGTTGGGGGCAGGATGAGAAGGGGATGACAGAGGATGAGATGGCTGGATGGCATCACTGACTCGATGGACATGAATCTGAGTGAACTCCGGGAGTTGGTGATGGACAGGGAGGCCTGGCATGCTGCGATTCACGAGGTTGCAAAGAGTAGGACACGACTGAGTGACTGAACTGAATTGAGAGTTCCATGAGCATTTGAAAATAATGTATATTCTGTTATTTCTTGGCAGAGGGTTTTAAAATGTCAGATCAAGATTGTTAATAAGGTAGTTTAAGTCTCCTGTACTATTTATTTCTACTTGTTCTCTCTTTTACTGGCAGAGTCTTATTAAAATATCACTCTATAATTACTGATTTCCCATTTCTTCCTTAGATTTTCAGTTTTTGCATCACTTCTTTTGAAGCTCAGTTGTTAGCTTCACACTCACATGGAATTTTTAACAAAAATATTCAGGAAAACTTAAGAAAAGAAATCATTCAGGTCAATATCCCATGTGTACTCAGGCAAAATGCCCTTAATAAAAGTTTAGCAAATTAAATCTAACAATACATAAAAAGCAAAAAACTTTGTGACCAAGTTGGATTCATCCCAAGGATACAAGGTTAACTTATAAAAATTAATTTTGTTAACTATCGTCTTCATTCTATAAAAATAAAATAACTATAATATTATCTCGACATACAAAGAAGAAGATAATTGACAAAATTCAGTCTCCTTACATCATTGAGAAGATTCCCATGTGCTGAAGAATCCCCCTGCCCATACAGAAGATGCCAGAGACACAGATTTGATCCCTGGGTCATGAAGATCCTCTGGAGAAGGAAATGGCAACCCAACCAGTATTCTTGCCTGGAAAATCCCATGGATAGAAGAGCCTGGGGTTTAGAGTCCATAAGGCCACAGAAGAATCAGACATGACTGAGCATGCAGGTGGTTTTGGTTACAGCACTGAACGCTTTCAGCACACTAGGAATAAGAAGGATGGTGTGAGCAGATAAGAGATAGTTGCAAAGTATCTACCACTAATATTATACTTAATGGTGGGATACTGAAAATTTTAATATAGTCTTATAAAAGCCAGGAGTTCCACTTTCACTATTTTATTCAACGTTGGACCAGATGTTCTATGCTTCAGTGAGGCAAGGAAATAATTTGAAAGGCCTAGAGATTGGAAATAAGGAAGTCATTTTTGATAGATGGTGCTTTTGTCTATAAAGACAACCCTGAGGACTTTGAAAAAGCTACTCGAAGGTTTCAGGACAGAGACAAATTTAAAAAAAAAAATGTCCTTTTGTTTTAAGTAATGATGAAAAAGTGGGAATTTACAATAACATCAAATACATGAAATATTTAGGAAAATATTTAACAGCATATGTGCAAGATCTGTACACTGAAAATTATAATATAATGCTGAGAGACATTTAGAAAGACTCAAATAAGGACATATGCTCATGAATCAGAAGATTTAATGTTGCTCAGATGTCAGTTCCATAAGTTAATCTGTTGACTCAGTTACTATCCTCACCAAGTCTTAGCTGGCATCTTTGTTAAAATTGACAATATAATTCTAAAATTTTTATAGAAGTGCAAATGGTCTAGGCAGATTAAAAAAAAAAAACTGGAAGATATGCTCTTCAACACCAAGATTTACAATAGGTCTGTTTTCATAAAGACAGTGTGCTATGTGTAAAAGGATAGAAGAGGATAGGAAAGAATATGACCCAGAAATAACCCCCCACATATATAGACAGTTGATTTTGAGCAAATATATGAAGAGAATTCAATAGAAACAAGGATACTATTTTTAATTATGATGCTGAAAATATTGGACATGTAGTGTATGTGCTAACTTGCTTCAGTCATGTCCAACTCTTTGCAACCCTATGGACTATAGACCTCCAGGTTCCTCTGTCCGTGGGATTCTCCAGGCAAGTATACTGGAATGGCTTGCCATTTCCTCCTCCAGAGGATCTTCCCAACCCAGGGATTGAACCCACATTTCTTACATCTCTTGCATTGGCAGGTGGGTTCTTTACGCACCACCTGGGAAGACCTGAAAAAAATGGACATCCATACCTAAAAATTACATTTTTACTCTATAAACCAGTGTTAATTTGAAATCTATCACAATCCTAAATACGAACTGAAACTTTACAACTCCTAGTATATATCATAAGAGAAAATATTTCTTGACAATTGATAGGTAGGTTTTTTTTTTTTTTCAGGTGGTAAAAATCATGAATCATAAAAGACAACTTTTATACTCTGTAGACCATTAATTTAAAAAACACAAAGGTACATGCAGTCTATGAGAAAATATTCAAAATACATTCATCTAATGAAAGACTTGTTTCCTTTACATTTAAAAAACAGTTACCACTCAATAATGAGAAAACAGCCTTATAAAATGGACAGATGTTTTATGAATGAATCACATAAACACTGGAAAATTAAAGAAGTCAGATACAAAAGAGATCTGTGTAATTCTAAACAAGATATCACTAAAATGGCAGAGTTCATCAGAAGTTGTCAAAGATTTGAAGTGGGAGAGGGGACTGAACAAAAGGGAACACGAAGAAACATTTTAGAGAAATGAAAATGTTTCATATCATGATTACATGATAGTGATTGGTAGTTACTGAATTTATATTTGTTGAAATGTAACTGGACGTAAGTCTGAGTGAACTCCAGGAGTTGGTGATGGACAGGGAGGCCTGGCATGCTGTGATTCATGGGGTCGCAAAGAGTCGGACACGACTGAGCAACTGAACTGAACATATTTTGCACTTAACAGTTATTCTAAGAATTTATGAGAAAGAGTTCATATTGACTTGGTCAACCAGATACTGATAGTAGACTGGGCCTATATAAAAAATATGCAGGTCTCACGGCAGCTCTTTTGTTGTTATTGGGGTAGAAAAAAAAGGGACCCTTGTGTCTGCAAAGATGGAATATTTTTAAGTAACAGTTATGAACTTTATACTATTACACAACTATTGGGTCACTAACGATCAGGGTACTAAAGATAAATTAATGCCTTCCAGTAATAACTACTAAACCCCCAAATATTATTGTTTACCAACAGGTATTATTGATAACCTTTATGAAAATGGCATAATTTTGTTTAGATAATCTTCTCTCAGAGAAATTTGAGCTTCTCCAAGTTTTGAGAAAATCCTTAGTCTAAGGTCCCATGATGAACCTATTTCTTTCATCAGTTTCTATTTTGGTCTTGCCATGTAAGCCAGGGTATGTTTAGTAACTTGTGCTCTAAAGTAAATAAAAACACAGAGCTTTATACTTTAATAGGGGAAGAGTATTTTTTATCTCTCTGACCATTGCTATGTTTGGATGTCATGCTCGGGAATATTGTAGCCATCTGCAAAGCATAGTTGGACCCTCCAAAGGATGGCAAGGTGATAAAAATGAAAGGATGATGGATTTATGGTAACCTCATTGAGTCGCTAATGTCATCATTCTTAGAGTTGAATAGTTGGATTTGATGTTATAAGACATGAACATTTATTTACTATTTAAGCTTCTTTGAAATGGATTACTATAATTGGTTGAATAAACCAATGCTACCTGATATAGAACCAAAAATTAAAATGAGAGGAAAACTACATACTAATTTTTGTATAGCATTTTTCATTTGATAAAACAGCTTCCCATATAGCATTTAGCCTCAAAATAATCCTCAAATTTAACCTCAAATATGTATCACTATTATAAAAATTAAAGATATTAGTTAGAAGTATTAAAAATGATATCATCTGGCTTAAGGTTCTGAGCAAGAAAAAGAATCAGGGTTTGATTACCTAGTCTAGTGGATTTGTTTTCCCTGTTCCTAATTTTGGTTTCTCAATCACAAATTTTTTTTTATAGATAATCCTTCTGATTTGTTATAGATGATTACGTGGATTTTACTATGTCTAATTTTCATTTGTTATCTTTGCTTTCTGTAGTACATAATATGACTTATATAAAAGAAACCTTTGAAACATGAAAATGTAAACATACAAAAACTGAAAGAGGAATTCTTTTCTTTCAAAATATCTATTTCAAGAGGATTTTAGACACTGTTCAGTATTCTAACAGTGCTTAAACTTTTTAGGTCTTCTTCCTTTAGAAGTGCCATCAGTGGTAGTTTATAAGTCACAGACACACAAATCACTTGTATTATCTTTTAGTCACACTTCAATTTGATCAAAATAGTATTTTCCTCCTGGAATCTTTTTACTTAATTTATCATGCTTGGTGTTAAACTGTGTCTTACTGTTTCCCCAAATGAAACCTATCCACAAATGAGAAATTTTTTCTGTCAGTTATATTGTTTTTAAAGAAATGTTCAATGGACTCTGTAGGAAATTTTCACAAAAGAGTTTAAAAGTTTTGGATCAAATTCAATATTGTTTTGATATTTACTTACAAGTGAATGAACTGGACAGAATCAAGTGTCTTAATTTTTCACATGCTTAAGAAAAATTTGCATCACATGTCTTGTGTTGTAAACAGCTTTTATTCAGATACTCATACTAGTCATGTGAAAAATTTGTATGTATTATGTGTAGCTGATTTTAACAGTTTATTTCTTCTCTTTCCTAGCAATAGTTTATATACTGTCCAATTTAATAAACAAAGACATTTTCCACCAGGAATCAGTAAATCTGAGGCAAAAGTGACAACAAGTCTAGAAATACTCTAAGAAACTTTCATATTTCTTTGGTGGCTCCTGTTTATGATTTGAGACCCAACTCGGTTTCTGCCAGAATCATGATACTGTCTTAAATGGAAATTTGACAGTGTAGTCTTTCTTAATGAGACAAGAGAAGAAAACAGTNGACATGACTGAGTGACTTCACTTGCACTTTATTCAAAAGCATTGACTTACATTTTGGCTGGCTTTTTTTTTTTTTTTTTGTTAGCTTTTTAAATAAATTCCTTTGAAAATGGTATGATTTGCAGGCTTACTAGCAGAAAATGTTACACTACATGGAGAGTGGGAACTAAAATTCCACTTTCAGGAAGATAGAGCAATAGGAATATGTTTTTCTCATTATTTAGCCAAAAGGATATTTAAAATGCATTCTAAAATAAATGTAAATACAATAGTTTGTAACTGTTTTAAAGTATTCAGTCTCTGGTATCAACATTTGTCTCTTATGAGCCCTCCTATTTATTACAAGTTATTAAACTTTTCTAAGTCTTAATATCTTCATTGATAAAAAAAGAAGATAGTTTCTAAATCAGAGAATTATTATACAAGTTAAATAAGATGATGAATCCAAAAGCCTAAGTATAATCTATATTGTCAGTTCTAAACAGATAATTGTTGTTGTTACTGTTTATTCACTAAATCATGTCAGACCCTTTTGCATCCCCATGGACTACAGCCCACCAAGTGCCTCTGGTCATGGGATCTTCCAGGCAAAGATGCTGGATTGGGTTGCCATATCCTCCTCCAGGTGATCTTGCCAACCCAGGGATCAAACTCACATCTCCTGCATTGGCAGGTGGATTCTTTACCACTGAGCCACCTGGGAAACCCCCAAAAATCGTTATTTCACCATTTTAGCTTCCCTGGTGGCTCAGACAGTAAAGCGTCTGCCTGCAATGCAGAAGACCCAGGTTCGATTCCTGGGTCAGGAAGATCCACTGGAGAAAGAAATGGCAATCCACTCCAGCACTCTTGCCTGGAAAATCCCATGGATGGAGGAACCTGATAGGCTACAGTCCATTGGGTTGCAAAGAGTCGGACACGACTGAGCGACTTCACTTCACTTCTATTTCCAGCACAATTTTCCTTTAAAATGTTCACTTTGTAACAACAATGTAAAGTAATACTTACATTGGTCTTTATACTTCTCCTTTTTTATCTCTTCCTAATATTAGTAAAGATGTTAGTTAGACTCCTTAGAGGTCATGAAGATGAGCTTGCAATGAACCTTGTTAGTTTTCACCAGCAATGTGACCTTCTAGAGCACAGAAAAACCCACTGATGCAGGCTTTATCCATAAGTTGTAAATACATGGATGATTTTGAATGATCTTTTTTGACATCTTATATGATGAAAACAAATATAGGATGATGTATTGGAATAAATGTTATTATTACACTCTAGTTCCAAGTACTTGAAACTGCAAAACAGATTACTGAATGTGGAATTACTGAGAACTCCCTTCAGTTTGAAATCGTAGTTTACTGAGCTGGAAGCAAAGTAAATTTGGGATCACGAGCATAAGAATTTAAACTGCCTCATGAAGGTGTTACAATATCACTGAACACACTTCTTGAACCTGAACAGGACAATGGCAGCACCACAAAATCTGCTAAAGAACAAGAAATGAAGTGGACTGACTTGACCTTATGTATAGTGCCTCTGTGAGAATGTTCCCTCCATAGGAAACCAATACCTTGTTCCTCAACATGGATAGATTTTTTTTTTTCAAAATAAACAAAAAGAAAATGTTCTCTTTCAGTCTCCTAATTTGAATCTTTTAGTGATAGACTAACACTAAAATATGTCCGTTTACTTATTTTGTGGTGGCAAAATGTAATGTGAAAATACTCATCAGAATGAGAAACTGATTCAATTTCTTATGAATGAAGATTTATCTGAGTCTCTTTGAACTTAGAGTCCTTCACTGATTAGTTTGTGTTCTAACGTGATATATTAAACATTTGCCTTTAACTCTGGAGAAGAAAACAAAAAACACTGGGAGGTACTATGATTAGACTACTGGGTAATTCCCTTCATTAAGACAAGGAAATGCCTTGATTGAGGTTCTAGGTACTTTGACTCCTGGGAGCAATCAAGGCGAATAACGAAGTGAGGAGATTCAGGAAGCCAGAGAACACTAAGGTTGCTCCTTTTACCATGCTGCTGCCACTGCTAAGTCGCTTCAGTTGTGTCCGACTCTGTGTGACCCCATAGACGGCAGCCCACCAGGCTCCCTGTCCCTGGGATTCTCCAGGCAAGAACACTGGAGTGGGTTGCCATTTCCTTCTCCAGTGAAGGAAAGTGAAAAGTGAAAGTGAAGTTGCTCAGTCGTGTCCGACTCTTCGCGACCCCGTGGAGTGCTGCCCACCAGGCTCCTCCATCCATGGGATTTTCCAGGCAAGAGTACTGGAGTGGGGTGCCATTGCCTTCTCTGGCCTTGTACCATAAGAGGGAGGCAGTGAGGAAGTAATTAACCATAAACTTCAGGAACCATTGGTGCCTAATCTCAGTGCATTATTCAGTATCCACAACCTACAGCTCCCCTCTAAAAGTCAGAATGTGCTGCTATCACTCCTTAGAATATAAATACATTGACCCTGACATCCCTAGAAATAACAAAACACACTGCAAGGTCATCTGCTTAATTTTTTTATTTCTACAAATTTCCAGCAGTAGTGAGCCAACTTCTCTTAACACAATGGAATGTGAGTAATTAGAGTCCTTCATTTATGTGATGTTAAAAACTGTCAGGCAAAGGCTATTACAAGGAATCAATGCTTGGATCTGACAGCTGTGTGGGAAAAGCAGTGGGGGTAAATAACCTATCACCAAGGAAAAAGAAAAGACAAGCATAGCAGTTCTATAACATATCTGCTGCACCCAATGACTTGCTTGATCCAAAGACAAGGATTTATGATTAAGGTTCACTTATGATTTGACTGGTAGAATCTGAATTGTACATTTGCCATTGTTCTGTTATTGGAAGGCTGTAATTGTACTTAGGATATGGGCATTCTGGAAGAATATGCTATTTTTAGATTATATATTTCCCTTCTCAGCCCCCAGTGTTTGTTTGTTTGTTGTTCTCTTTTATTTGTTGTGATGTTTCATAAACTGATATAGCTGAAGAACTATAAAGCCACTATTAAAATTCCACTATTATGTGTTATATTTACTTGCATTTTTCTTTTAAATCCAGGTTAGTCTCATAATATTCTTATCAATTTGGAAAAAAGTTATAACATTTCTCCTGTTATGCTGTTATGGTTGTAATCAGCAATAGTTTCTCTAAAGTCTTTATCAAAAGAGTTAAGAAATTGGAAAACTGTGAATGAAGCCATTTGCCAAATATAAAAGAGCATTGAAAGTCAATTCACACTCTTACTTCCACTTCTAAGTTTTTAGATGTTTGACCTTTGAAAATTTTGCTTCTACCAGAGATGCCTTTGTAATTATTATTTTAAGAAAATTTATTTTTATAATTTTCTATCTCTGTACCATATAGATTTTTTTTTAATTTATTTATTTATTTTTAAATTTAACTTTACAATACTCTATTGGGTCCGCCATGCATCGACATGAATCCACCACAGGTACACACATGCTCCCAATCCCGAATCTCCCTCCCACCTCCCACCCCCCAACGTCTCTCTGGATCATCCCCGTACACCAGCCCCAAGCATCCTG
>SJYV01010307.1:128470-187244 GCA_006410875.1 Neotragus pygmaeus | reverse complement strand
GGTACACACATGCTCCCAATCCCGAATCTCCCTCCCACCTCCCACCCCCCAACGTCTCTCTGGATCATCCCCGTACACCAGCCCCAAGCATCCTGTATCCTATATCATACTACTCTGCCATTAAAAAGAATAAATTTGAATCAGTTCTAATGAGATGCATATAGATTTTTAATTTCAGTTAAAATCTAATATCATTTAAAAAATCAAAGTTGCAGTCAGCATTCAATTTCTGAGCAGCACCAATTTTAGAAAGTTGTGCAATAAAACTTGTATGGTTTTTCTGTAGTTAACCCTTTGTTTCTGTTATTTTTGTCATCTGTAAGATGAATGACTATGAAATAATAGACACCGAGGATAAAGAAGGACCAGATAGGTATAACCTTTGTACTCATAAAGTTAAGAATCTAGTAGAAGAAAGAGTCAAACAGTTCACTCATTTAGCAACCATTTATTTTATTCCTGGTATGAGTTGAGCACAATTTTAGATATTGGGGCTAAAATCCAAGATGAGACAAACTAAAAGTGTGCCCTGGTAGAGAATCATTTTAGTGGAAGAGGCAGATAAATTACAGAAGAAAGGGAGACACCAACTAAAAACTTGTAGTATGTGTAAGTATAATCAGTTCAGTTCAGTCCCTCAATTCTGTCCAACTCTTTGAGATGCCATGGCCTGTCCCATGCCAGTTTCCCTGTCTAAAACCAACTCCTGAAGCTTGCTCAAACTCATGTCCATCGAGTCAGTGATGCCACACAACCATCTCATTTTGTCTTCCCCTTCTTCTGCCTTCAATCTTTCCCAGCATCAGGGTCTTTTCAAATAAGCCAGTTCTTTGCATCAGGTGGCCAAAGTATTAGAGTTTCAGTTTCAGCATTAGTCCTTCCAATGAATAGTCAAGAGTGATTTCCTTTAGGATTGACTTGTTTGATCTCCTTGCAGTCCAAAGACTCTTAAGAGTCGTCTCCAACACCACAGTTCAAAAGCATCAATTCTTACATGCTCAGCTTTCCTTATGGTCAAACACACATCCATACATTACTGAAAAAACAATAGGTTTGACTATATGGACATTTGTCAGCAAACATTGTCTCTTCTTTTTAATGTGCTTTTTAGGTTTTTCATAGCTTTTCTTTCAAGGAACAAGCATCTTTTAATTTCATGGGCGCAGTCACCATCTGCAGTGATTTTGGAGCCCCCCAAAAATAAAGTCTTCAGTTTACATTGTTTCCCCATCTTTGCTATGAAGTGATGGGACCAGATACCATGATCTTAGTTTTCTGAATATTGAGTTTTAAGCCAAATTTTTCACTTTCATCAAGAGGTCCTTCAGTTCTTCTTTGCTTTCTGCCATAAGGGTTGTGCCATCCTTGAATCTGAGGTTATTAATATTACTCCTGACAATCTTGATTCCAGCTTGTGCTTCATCCAACCTGGCATTCACATGATGTACTGTGCATGTAAGTTAAATAAACAAGACAATATACAGCCTTGGCATAATCCTTCCCAACTTGGAACCAGTCTGTTGCTCCATGTGCAGTTCTAATAGATGCTTCTTGATCTGCATACAGATTTGTCATGAGGCAGGTAAGGTGGTCTGGCATTCCCATCTATTCAAGAATTTCTGCAGTTCACTGTGATCCACAGAGTCAAAGACTTTGGTGTAGTCAATAAAGGAGAAGTATATATTTTTCTGGGATTCTCATGCTTTTTCAATGATCTTATGGATTTTGGCACTTTGATCTCTGGTTTCTCTGCTTTTTCTAAATCCAACTTGAACATTGAAAGTTCCCAGTTCACATACTGTTGAAGCCTGGCTTGGAGAATTTTATGCATTACTTTGTTAGAATGTGAAATGAGTGCAATTGTGCAGTAGTTTGAACATTCTTTGGCCTTGTCTTTCTTTGGGATTGGAATGAAAACTTACCTTTTCCAGTCCTTGACCATGCAGAGTTTTCCAAATTTGCTGACATATTGAGTGCAGCACTTTCACAGTTTCATCTTTTAGGATTTGAAATAGCTCAACTGGAATTCCATCACCTCACTGGCTTTGTTAGTAGTGATGCTTCTTAAGCCCCACTTAACTTCACATTCCAGAATGTCTGACTCTTGGTGAGTGACCACACCATCGTGATTATCAGGGTCATGATCTTTTTTGTATAGTACTTCTGTGTATTCTTGCCACCTCTTCTTAATGTCTTCTGTTAGGTCCATACCATGTCTGTTAGGCTTCTGTTAGGTCCATATCATTTCTATTCTTTATTGTGCCCAACTTTGCATGAAATGCTCCGTTGGTAACTCTAATTTCCTCGAAGAGATCTCTAGTGTTTCCCATTCTATTGTTTTCCTCTATTTCTTGCATTGATTACTGAGAAAGACTTTCTTATCTCTCCTTGCTTTTCTTTAGAACTCTGCATTCAAATAGGAATATTTTTCCTTTTCTCCTTTGCTTTTTAGCTTCTCTTCTTTTCAAAGCTATTTGTAAGGTCTCCTCAGACAACCATTTTGCCTTTTTTGCATTTCTTTTTCTTGGAGATGATATTGATCACTGCCTCCTGTACAATGTCATAAACCTCCATTTATAGTTCTTCAGGCACTCTATCAGATCTAATACCTTCAATCCATTTGTCACCTCTACTGTATAATGGTAAGGGATTTGATTTTAGGTCATACCTGAATGGTCTAGTAATTTTCCTTAATTTCTTCAGTTTAAGTCTGAATTTGGCAATAAGGAGTATGTATAATAGCAATGCATATTTTGAAATAAAGCAGGTTAAAGGAATAGCAGTAATTGAGAAGAGAAGAGATCTTAACTGAGTGGTCAAAAATGATCTCTGAGGAAGTCAGTTTTGAACAGTTTTCTGAATGATAGCAGATAAGAAACCACACAGATATTTCAGGAATTGATGATTATTCCAGGANAGCAGTAATTGAGAAGAGAAGAGATCTTAACTGAGTGGTCAAAAATGATCTCTGAGGAAGTCAGTTTTGAACAGTTTTCTGAATGATAGCAGATAAGAAACCACACAGATATTTCAGGAATTGATGATTATTCCAGGATTTAAAAAAATTGTAAAATCTCTGAAGTCACTGTACAGGCTGAAAGTTTCTATAAGAAGAAAAGTTCTAATTAAGAACAAACAGAAATAACAGGGGGTTGAGAGAAAAGGGAAGGACTCTCTGTGGATCTAATACTTAATAAAAACTATAAAGGATACATAGGACTTAGTTTATAGTCACTGCAGTCAAGAATCACATTTCACAAGACAAACTCATGAATAAACACACATGCAACAAACCTTCACAAAAAACTACAATATAACTTGATTGTGATGATAATGATATACATAGGGAATGACAGACCATAAACAAAATGCCATCAATTTAAATTACTTGGGATGGTTAGTAAGAAGAGTGATAAAAAGTATAGTCAATTATGTCTTAAATGAAGCAATTTTTGTTTGCCGATTTCAAGGGCAAATAGCCTCACTATTTAAGGAAAAGTTTGCTATTCAGCTATAGAAGGTATAAAGCCATAGCAGTGTGAAAAATACTTGATGTTTATTTGCTACTGCTTTCGGAAATGGTGATCTAAATTCAGGTCAGTTCAGTTCAGTCACTCAGTCGTGTCCAACTCTGCAACCCCATGGACTGCAGCATGTCAGGCTTCCCTGTCCATAATCAACTCCTGGAGCTCTCTCAAACTCATGCATAACGAGTTGGTGATGCCGTCCAACCATTTCATCCTCTGTTGTACCCTTCTTCTCCTGCCTTCAATCTTTCCCAGATCAGGGTTTTTTCCAGTGAGTCAGTTTTTCATATCAGGTGCCTAAAATATTGGAGCTTCAGTCTCAACAACAGTCCTTTCAATGAATATTCAGGATTGATTTCCCTTAGGATTGATTGGTTTGATCTCCTTGCAGTTCAAGGGACTCTCAAGAGTCTTCTTCAACACCACAGTTCAAAAACATCATTCTTTGCACTCAGCTTTCTTTGCGGTCCAACTCTTACATCCATACATGAGTATTGGAAAAACCATAGTTTTGACTATATGGACCTTTGTTGGCAAATTAATGTCTCTGCTTTTTAATATTCTGTCTAGGCTTTTCATAGCTTTTCTTCCAAGGAACAAGTGTCTTTTAATTTCATGGCTGAAGTCAACATCCACAGTGATTTTGGAGACCATGAAAATAGTTTGTCACTGTTTCCATTGTATCCCCATCTATTTGCCATAAAGTGATGGGTCAGGATGCCATGATCTTAGGTTTTGAATGCTGAGTTTTAAGCCAGCTTTTTCACTCTCCTCGTTCACCTTTATCATGAAGTTCTTTAGTTCCTCTTCACTTTCTGCAATGAGGGTGGTATCTTCTGCATATCTGAGGTTATTGATATTTCTCCCGGCAATCTTGATTCCACTTAGTGGTTCATCCAGCCCAGAATTTCACATGATGTACTCTGCATATAAGTTAAATAAACAGGGTGAAAGTGTACAGCCTTGACATACTCCTTTCCCAATTTGGAAACTGTCCACAGTTCCATGTCCAGTTCTAACTGTTGCATCTTGACCAGAATACAGGTTTCTCAGATTACAGAATGTATGAGAACCTAGAAATATATGCCCTAAAGGGCCTTTTTTTTTTTTTTTTGGCTATAAGAACATTTGAAACAGCTAAAACAGACTTTATTAATAGAGGAAAATTCAAAGCCCAGCAGCAAGCACATCAGTGGACTTTGACACAATCCAGATTTAAGTTGTGGTTCCCAAAGCAGAAAGAGAAGCAGAAGTAGGTACAGCCAGCCTAGTTTGCCTTCTATTTAGGCTAGGGAAGTCAAGCACTGAATCTGGTATACAATTGCCATGTAGGAAAATTCCTTTAAAATGAAATTTTAAAACATTAACATATGAATATAATTAAACAACTAAATGAAAATTGGGCTTTTCTTGTAGCTCAGTTGGTAAAGAATCTTCCTGCAATTCCGGAGACCCAGCTTGTCCCTGGGTCGGGAAGATCCCTGTGGAGAAGGAAATGGAAACCCCCTCCAGTATTCTTGCCTGAAGAATTCCATGGACGATGTATCCTGGCAGGCTACAGTCCATGGGGTCTCAAGAGTCAAACACAACTTAGTGACTAAGCCACCGCCAAATGAAAATATGTCAAAGATTTACAAAATAATATAATGTGTAGTGGAAAGGGTACAATGGTGAAATCATAAAGCCTAGATTTTTATGATGCTTCTTTACTACCCATGTAATCATAAAACAGTTATCTAAATATTAATAGCCTCAGTTTTCTCTTCCATGCCATAGTGATGATGATACTTATGCAGAGTTGTTGCATTAATTTAATGAACCATATAATATGACAGATGCATATCTGAGGCAAAAATGGTAGCTATTGTATATATTTATATATATAACTAATAATTCTAGAAAAAGTAATTACATTGTTCAGAATACCATTAATTTATATTTTGGGGTCCTGTGTTGATTATTCATAGGCATATATTTACTAAAATATATTTTCATTCTGGTTTACCTGTTCTAAAAATGTTCAATCCATAATCCAATATGTCACATTATGAATAATAATGGGTATAATTAATACCCTAACTGATTTTTCTTCTATTTATCTATAGGACACTATCTTTCACTGTTGAACGTAAAGAAGCTTGAACAAGTCTGTCTGTTACAAATTTGTATGGCATTTTCTTACGAAATTAGATTATAGAACTGTATAAAAAGTTCATGCAGTTAATACATTTATCTTAAAAAATAAAGATGGTCAATTTAGTATTTTAAAAGAAGACAAATTTAGATCTTAAAACCAAGGTCTTTCCATATTTTTTATAGTCTGTCCTTCATGCTTGGTAAGAATGGCTTCAGTCTAAACTAAGTAATATTTTAGTCACAATATGCATAGAGCCAACGGTCTCCTTAGAACAGCCATTGTCTTGAACAGTCATTGCCAGCAAGTCTGTCTGCCTTTTTTTTTTGTTTGTTTGCATTTTGGAATCAACTCTGCACAAAGATGATCCTTCCCTCTTATTTCCCCCCTGTTTCTTCTCAGAAGATTCAGCCGTCTTTGAAGCACAGAATGAAATTGTTCTGAAAACAAAAGACCAAAAACACAAAGTACGAGTCTGTCGTGAAAACATTTTTTAAGAGGCAGCCAGAGTGCTGAGCTGGAGAAGGCAATGGCACCCCACTCCAGTACTCTTGCCTGGAAAATCCCATGGATGGTGGAGGCTGGTAGGCTGCAGTCCATGGGGTCGCTAAGAGTCTGACACGACTGAGCGACTTCACTTTCACTTTTCACTTTCATGCATTGGAAAAGGAAATGGCAACCCACTCCAGTATTCTTGCCTGGAGAATCCCAGGGACGGGGGAGCCTGGTGGGCTGCTGTCTATGGGGTCGCACAGAGTCAGACACGACTGAAGCGACTAGCAGCAGCAGCATTCTGCTGTTTCACAGTTAGTTACAGGTTTTAATTTTTTGCTTCCCTTAAAAAAAAACGACATTAATTCTAGAGAAAAGTGTATTTCCAGCTTTAATGAGAAATAATTGGCATATAACACAGTGTAAGTTTAAGGTGTACACTTGTGATGATGTGATATGTTTTGAAATAACATATAATGATATTAGTTAATATATCTATGACTCAAAAACTGTCAATCATATATCACATTGTTGACTATGGTCAACATGCTGTATATTAGATCACAGAACTTATTCATATTATAACTGTTTCTTTGTCCTGTTTGACCATCTGTACCCATTCCATCCCTAATCCTGGTAACCAATCTACTCTCTATTTCTTATTTCTTTTCTAGTTCTATTCATTTGTGATTGAATGACTTATTGTAGCAGCATGCTAAAACTCCTTTATCAAGAACTTTTCTGTATTTACAACCCATTTTTCTTTTGTGTTTACCATGAAACTTATATAAAATATCTTATAGTTATAACATCCTATTTTAACTTAATAACAGTGTAACTTTCTTAATACACACAAACTTTATACTTCTTTCTCCATAACATTAAGTTACTGATGCTACAATTTAGATTTTTTTAATATATTGTGCATCCAATAATAAGGATTGTGGTTATAGTTATCTTATTAGTTTTAATTTTTAAAGCAAAATTGTAAATTATTTACATAATTAAATATTAGAGAGTACTTTTATAACATTAGAGTATGACTTTGACTATATATTACCATTACTTATCTCTTTTGAGGGGAAGGCAATGGCAACCCCCTGCAGTACTCTCACCTGGAAAATCCCATGGATGGAGGAGCCCGGAAGGCTGTGGTCTCTGGGGTCGCACAGAGTCGGATGACTGAGCGACTTCACTTTCAATTTTCCCTTTCATGCATTGGAGAAGGAAATGGTAACCCACTCCAGTGTTCTTGCCTGGAGAATCCCAGGGATGGGGGAGCCTGGTGGGCTGCCATCTCTGGGGTCGCACAGAGTCGACACGACTGAAGTGACTTAGCAGCAGCAGCAGCATCTCTTTTGAAGATTCACTTACTTTCACAGTGGCATCATTCTTTCATTTTAGATTGTAGAGTTCCCTTCAGTTTTTTCTTGTAAGACAAATTCAGTGTTGATGAATCTCAGTTACTTGTTTAGAAAACTATTTTTCATTTCTGAGAAATAGCTTTACTAGGTATGGTATTCTTGTTTGGCAATCGGTTTTTCAATATTTTTAATTTTATGTTCCATTTTCTCCTTGTCTTCAAAGTTTCTGCTGTGAAAGCCACTGATAGTCTTATGGGGATTCCCTTGTACATGAAGAGTATTTTTTCTCTTGCTGCTTTCAAAATTCTTTATCTTTGATTTTTGAAAATTTAATTATAATGTATCTGGGCATAATCTTCTTTGAGTTTAAACTATTTCAGATCTATTGAGCCTCATTAGATATCCAAGTTTCTTTTTATCATCCCCTTCTGGGATTTCTATAATGTGTATGTAATTTCTTCTGATAATTCCTATGAATACCCTAGACTTTCTTCATTCATTTTATTCTTTTCTTTTACTCCTCTGACTGGAAAATCTCAAATAATTTGTCTTCAAGTTCATTGATTTTTCTGCTTTTTCAAGTCTACTGTTGTTCTTCATTGAATTCCGTAGTTTAATTATTGTATTCTTCTCTAAAATTTCCTTTTTTATTTTTTCAAATTTTTATTTATTTATTTTTTTAACTTTATTTTACTTTACAATACTCTATTGGCTTTGCCATATATCGATATGAATCTACCACAGGTGTACATGAGCTCCCAATCCTGAATCCCCCTCCCACCTCCCACCCCACAACGTCTCTCTGGATCATCCCCGTGCACCAGCCCCAAATATAGTTTCTTTAAATATAGTTTCTTTATACTTAGTAAACTTCTTTTATTCATCCATTGATTTCCTAATTTTGTTTAGTTGTTTGTATTCTCATATTTTGCTGAGCTTCTTTAAAAGGATTATTCTATATTATTCATCAGAGAATTCATAGATCTCCTCTTCTTTAGGATCAGCTACTGATATTTTGTTTCCTTTGACAATGTCACATTTACCTGATTTTTCATGATCTTCGTATCCTTTTTTTGATATTTGTATATTTGAGTATGTGGTCTTCTCTTTCTAATTTTACAGATCTGTTTTAACAGGGAATAGTCTTCACCAGTCAGATTATTTGGAAATATTAGATTGGTCAACACATATCAGTCATGGGCAAGTGCAGCTTTATATTAGGTTCTCTAGTTGGGCAAGACCACTGCCTATGTTCTGAAGTTGTCTTGACTGGGCTATGTGATTAAGCAGGGCCAATGGATGAACTCCCTTGTCAGGGAGGGCTTCTGAATATGTCCTGAAGTCAAGTGGGGCAACTAGCTGGCCTCTAAAATCACCTCTGACTAGGTCAGATCTCAAGCTGTGTTCTCCTGAAGGACGGTGCCACTGGCTAGATTCCATGATAAAGAAGGGTATTGGACACACTCTGTTATTGCAACCAGTTGGGTGTAGCCTCTTGTTGTACTACTTTAGTGATGCAGCTGGCTGAATTCAGCATTCAGGTGGGACCATAAGCTATGATTTATATTCAGATGTGTTTTCAGGCTGTACTTTGCAACCAGTTGGGCCTGCAGGCTGTAACTCAGTGTAGGAAGGGACTGCAAGCTCTATGATCAGAAAATCTACTTGCTCTCCTCTGCTATTGGGTGAGGTTACTGATTGGGCTCAACTGTCAGGTAGGGCCTCAATCTATACTTCACAGTTGGATGGAAATGGAGACAGTGCTCAGCATAGGGGGAGTAAACTGTCTAGACTTTCTAGTTGTCTTGGGCCATAGGCTATTCTCTGCAATCAGACAAGATCAGTGCTTGAGCTCCCTGCCTGGGCAAGGCTGCAGGGTGTGTTCAGCTATCAGGTAAGGCTGTAGCCTGCCAGGTACCTCTGTCCATGGGGATTCTCCAGGCAAGAATACTGGAATGGGTTACCATGCCCTCCTCCAGGGAATCTTCCCAACCCAGGGGTCGAATCCAGGTCTGCATTTTAGGCAGACTCAATCATCTGAGCCACCAGGGAAGCCATGAAAAACCATGCAGTAAGATTGGAACTGTTTCTCTTAACTTTTTAATGTGGTCCTTTCATGTTCTCTGCTAAGGCATTTCTTTAGCCTTATTCCTGCATTCTGGAACTTCCATAATGGTATTTTGTCTGTTGGTTTTTGTTAGTTGTTCTACTTGTGAGGGGCTTCCCAAGTGGCATGAGTAGAAAAGAATCAGCCTGCTAATGCATGAAACACAAGAAACACTGGTTCAATCCCAGGGTCAGGAAGATCCCCTGGAGGAGGAAATGGCATCCCACTCCAATATTCTTGTCTGGAAAATCCCTTGGATAGAGGAGCCTTGGCGGGCTACAGTCCATGGGGTTGCAAAGAATCAGAAGACTGAGCAGACACACACTACTTGTGAGAGGAACTGAAGTTAGGAACAACCTATGTTGACATCTCAATAACCACATTATCCTTACAAATCCTTATGAAACTTTGCTTTAGCCAATGTTTAACTATATCATATTGCATTTCTGTTAATTGGCAGGCCAGTTTTACCATTTTTAATTTTTAACATTTTATTTCTCTTTAACATAATTATTTACTTTCTTTTCAGCTTTATAAATGCTGCTACATTTGTAGTTTTGATTACAAAAATCAATTTAAAAATCTAGATCATATGCTCCATGATAGCAGGGATTTGTCTTGTTCATCACACACACAAAAAACTGGCACTAAGTAGATCTTCATTGATTGAATGAATGAATGATATGTTCTGACACCAGCAGAGCTTACAGAAGCAGAGATGAAGCAGAAAATATAATGATTGTCAAATGGGTGAACTTGAAGATGAAAAGACACTTTTAGCTTAGTTACTTTGATATGTACTCTGGATAACACTCCAATTTTGCATGAATTTTTGGAATGAAAACAGCTCTACTCCCAAATAATAAATTTATTAATTGCACTCCTTATGAGTCCTGACAGCAGTCAGCTTTGTGGGTTTCTGATTCCATTCCAAGGGGTTGAATGTCCCTGTGATTTATGTAATAGGCAGCAGTGTCATGAGGAAAATACTTGTAGGATAAAACTTAAAGACAGGAGCACAGATGGCTGCCTGTGGAGTGTGTGGTGTGTGTTAATGAAAATGCATTGAACAGTGAGGGAAGGGCAGCAAACAATCAAAGGAAAGGTACCTTGAGTTTGGGGTTTTGTTTTTAAAGATAAATACTAATTTTTTTTTTCCTTGTGGAAATTTTCTAATTTATTTTACTATAACAACAAGCACTTGGGGCATTATGAACACAATATAGACATTAAAGAATAAAAACAAAAAAAATTGAAAATGTTTAGGGTTCATGATGCATTTCAACCATGTTTCTCTATGATTAACTACTCATTATGTAGCCTGGTTTCTAAAAGGCATGTTCTAAGATCAGACTGTTAAACCAACACAACAAAAGGGACTTATATAATTTTGTATATCACCATCTAAGTTTTCTACACATTTACTATCTCCTGACAATTCATAGTTCATAAATGCTCATGCATTGAATCACCATATTTTTAGTATAATCATACTTGTTGGATAATTATAGGCATACCTCAGACATATTTGTGGGTATAATTCCAGATCACCACAGTAAAGCAAATATTGCAATAAAGCAAGTCACACTAATTTAGGTGTTCCCCAGCGCATGTAAAATTTATGTTTACACTATACTGTAGCCTTATAAATGTACAATTGTGTTATGTCTAAAAAAACAAAGTATGCACCTTAATTTAAAAAAATACTCTATTGCTAAAAAAAAATGTTAACCATCATCTGACAAAACAGGGTTGCTACAAAACTTGAATCTGTAAAAAAGTGAAATATCTACAAGCTGAAACAAATGAAGCACTGTAAAATGAGATATGTCTGTATTTTGTTTATGACTTGATTTTGGTCCTAGTTAACTGTTCAATTTCTTCTTTCTTGTTTAACTTTTGTTTCCCACAAATATCAATTCATCACATGTTAGTTAAAGTAAAACAAAGAGGAATGCCTACTATAAAAATAATTAATAGGTGGTTTGGTAATTTTTTTTTTTTTGTGAGACATTATTATTGACCAGGCAAGGTATTTCCATAATATCATTCTAAAACCTTCATATAATACTGCAAAATTGTTCAGCTTTAGTCAAAAATTCATAAAGTCCTCATTTTTAAAAAGAAAAAAGCAAAACATTATATTTATGATACATTATTTTTAAAATAAAGAGAGGCATAACTACTGAAAAATTAGTGCTTATGTGTAAGCCCAGGGAGGAATGATGCTTCATAATAAAGAAATTACTCACAGTAGCACACACATCGTGTCCAGAACTTTAAGCCACACTCTTGGCAACTGGTGAGGTTTCATAATGTGGTTTGGGAAAAAGTGGTATGTCTTTGGATGGACCCTTTTCTTTGTCTAGTTTCTTGGAACTGTTCTCAGCAATCACTCTGAATGTCAGCTTTCAAACTCCCATGCTTTTCTTCAGTGATTTGCCAGGACTGAGATAAGAAGATAAGCACTGAGGATGAATTCGAGATGATTCAGAAGTTCAAAAATCATTTCTCAGGCATGCTTCTTTTGAATATAATCTCTTACAGAGTATGGATTATATATACCCACCTCCCCACAGCCTGTTTTGATGCATTTAAGAAAAAAAAGACTGCCACTTTGTTTTTTCTAATCTAGAAGTCAGTCATTCATGTTCCATCTAAAGTCTACTCATTTTATGTAGTAACTGATTTGTCTACCCAGTTCAATCCTTATTTCATTTATTGCTCTGAGAGTAAAAATGGATGGAAAAAGAATATTTCAAAACATGGTGTTTTGTCCTCTCTACACTACAGAATCTGTGTAGGCATTCTTTGATCAGAGATCTAAGCAAGAGGTCCAAATTGATAAAAAAACAAACGAACATAATATTTTCTCTAAGCTCTTTCTTAAATAATTTGTAGGAACCATAACAGTAAAGCCATATGAGGTTCTGTCTGTTTGTTTTTAATTTTTAACTTAATGTTTAATTTGCTATTGGATTATACTGCTCCTTTAACCTTGTCTGGTGCTGTGGACAAAAATACAAAAGAAAAATGCTTCTTACAACAATTCAAGATGCTCTCCTCTAGAAATTTCACTGCTTAATAGTCTCAGTCCATAGCATAGGTGAGTCTTGGACTCATGTTTTTCTAGACTTTGTTAATTTCAAATAAACCCACCCTTATGTGCTATTTGAATTCCCATACTTACCCATCTCATACATCTGATTTTTCTGTCTCCACAGCTTATATTCCATAAGCTCTGTATTTCACACATCAGCAAACCTGACTTTAGGAACACATTTTTAAAGTAACTGTGTGTGTGTGTGCTCAGTTGTGCCTGACCCTTTGCGACCCCATAGACTGTAGCCCACCAGGCTCCTCTGTCCATGGGATTTTTCAAGCAAGAATACTGGAGTGGACTGCCTTTTCCTCTTCCAGGGGGATCTTCCTGATCCAGCAATCAAACCTGTGTCTCCTGCATCTCTTGCATTGGCAGGCGGATTCTTTATCACTGAGCCACCTGGGAAACTCTTTAAAGTATCTGGTGGTGGTGGCTTAGTTGCTAAGTCGTGTCCAACTCTTGTGACTCAATTCCAGGCTCCACCATCCATGGGATTCTCCAGGCAAGAATACTGGAGTTGGTTGCCATCTCCAACTCCAGGGAATCGTCCCGACCCCAAGGATCAAACCCAGGTCTCTTTCATTGCAGGCAGATTCTTTACCAAATAAGCTATGAGGTATCTGTGTAGCCCCAAGTATTTAATGTCTAGAAGCACAGTAATTTCCACAACTCCTGCTGCCATATTGTAGTATCGTTGCTTCCCTGTGTTTATCTCCAAAACCACTTGACTAGTAGTGATGAGGCAAAATGCATTCTTCTTTGGATAATTTTTTGTGGCAGATGCTTAGCCACAACATCCAGAGAGCTGTTTTTCCATTGACAGGATGTTAAGCAATAACTCTTTAAAATTGTTTTTAGTCATTTTAGCACTTTTATCTATTAACCAAGGTCTCTGTTTATTATATCTATTGCATTCTGTCAGGGGCAAAGTGTCAGAAGAAGATGAGCATGACCCTCAGAGCCATAGTCATTTGTTCAAGTGTTTCATGAACGCTGTCCTTTTCACAGAGTTTGACATGATCCTAGATATACGACCTCCCTTTGCGGAGTCTGCTTGAAAAGTTCTACAGTAAGAACTATATCACCAATTTTTTTAATGTAAAAAAATATGTATTTTATACCTAGTGTAATTAAAAACACTAGTGATTTTTAACCCCTCTATTCAGTAAAATTTGGTAAAGAAAACATTGCATGACCTCTATGCCAATTATTTGGTATTTAAAACCAATTAATATCTCTAATTATTGGATGTGATTTCCTCAAAATTCAAAAAGGCCTATCAAATGTTGACCTTCTTAGTCAGTTTTTCATGGGACCAAGGCAAGTATAATATTACTCACTGGAAGGAGTAATTCCATGGGGGTTGTAAGCCAAGAAATAGCCTGAATTCACATTTGGTGTTAGGTATTACACTTTGCAACAATTATTTTGCTTTTTGTATTAAAATTTTTAAGTAGTTTCATAATATTCTTATAAAAAAGAAACTAGTTAATTTCCATATCAATAATAACACACCTGTCTTTTGTAACAAACTACTCTTCTCTTATGGATTAAACTGTACTGGCATTGTAAAACCAATAGAGAAATACATTTTTCAGATCTTAATAAGCTTCTGTCAGTCTCAATGAGCCATCTGCTTTTTGAACCTGCCAAATGAGGCCCTTTTAGAAAGAATTAGTTAATTATTAATTCAATTTTCTCTTTCCTAAAACCACTTTAAGTGTTCACGGAAATATACTTTTTTGCCTTCAGATGTACTATATATTGATGGATCCTTAAATGGTATCTGATACTAACTCTGTCATCATCTAGCGTCCTAGAAAATGAAATTGTTTGTTGACATAATTGCCATAAAACAGTATTATAAAATCCATTTGTTTTTTTTTTTCTTTTATCTACCTTATGCCAGTTTATTTGCCAGAGGTCCGTCTAGTCAAGGCTATGGTTTTTCCAATAGTCATGTATGGATGTGAGAGTTGGACTGTGAAGAAAGCTGAGTGCTGAAGAATTGATGCTTTTGAACTGTGCTATTGGAGAAGACTCCTGAGAGTCCCTTGGACTGCAAGGATCCAACCAGTCAATTCTAAAGGAGATCAGCCTTGGGTGTTCTTTGGAAGGAATGATGCTAAAGCTGAAACTCCAGTACTGTGGCCACCTCATGTAAAAGGTTGACTCATTGGAAAAGACTCTGATGCTGGGAGGGATTGAGGGCAGGGGGAAAAGGGGACAACAGAGGATGAGATGGCTGGATGGCATCACTGACTCAATGGACGTGAGTCTGAGTGAACTCCGCGAGATGATGATGGACAGGGAGGCCTTGGTGTGCTGCAATTCATGGGGTCACAAAGAGTTGGACATGATTGAGTGACTGAACTGAACGATGCCAGTTTATTAAAAATGTATTTTGAGCAAATTTTACATAAATATATTCATATGTGTGCATTATAACTATGAAAATAGGTTGAAGTTATTCAGCTATTGATACTGAAATGTTGAAGTACGTCCAGTTTCTAAAAAGTGGATTGAGATGCATTACTATATAGTTTGTTCTGAACATCATAAAAGTCGGTAAGGTTGATAAATAATGTCCATAGAAGCAGTTTACTTTATAGGATGTTCAACATTTTCATAATTTAAATTGCATTTGAGGTTGAAGTAATACATATAATTGTTTTAATTCATATTAATATGGGAACACCGGTTAATCAAAGTACTATCATACATTTGTCTTTGAAAATTCTCAGTTATTTAGTGAGGTAGTCTATTAATGTGTAAATTTTGCAGAGGAGATTGAACTCAATGATTGATTTTCTGATACATGCAAGCCCTTTATTATCTATAGAACTTTAAGTTATTCTTAAATTATGTGATAGAATTTTCAGATACTCAATCACATCTTACAGAACCACTTTTACTCTGATTTCTGGAGCTGGATAGTGAAATGAGCAAAGATGGTTGATGAGGACGAGAATGGCATATTCTTCCCCACCCTCAAGGACAAAAGTACCGGAAGCTACTCAAAAGACTTCACAGGAGCAAATCAGCAGGGGCTAGAGGTTCTCAAACATTTGTTGGTTGAATTAGTGATTTGGTGCTTAGTCAACTATCCTGTTTTTCTTGAAGGCTGATCTACATGTTCAACACCACCAGATACTCTGGGGATTTTGAATAAACTAAAAAGCTTAGCCCTTAATATCCCAGAAATTGAGTCTTTGTGATTATTTTGAAAGAATGATTCCAGAAAAAAAGGTGAAAGAATGTTTATAATCTATGTGATACTTGTTAACAGTGCTGTGGATATTCAACCCAGCCATCAGAATAATCAGTTTAAATAAAGTGAAATCGTGTTATTCCTCAAAACACTGGGATCACCAAGTTATTCAGTTTAAGAGCCAATATCTTCTATGATATCAAGTGCCTGCATGATCTAAATTCCTTATTAGCTTTCTGATTTCCTTTATTACTTGTCCCTTCTAACTCCCATTGAAACCTACTGGCCTGTTTTCTTGAACATCAAAGATATTCTTAATCTTCATAGACTTTGCACCAGCAGCACTCTCCCTTCCTAGAGCATGGTTCCTTTAGATATATACACATGGCTTTCCATAACATGTCTAACTGCTTCACCTCATCCAAGCATTTGTATAAATGTCAAGTTCTCAATGAGACACACCCTGACTATTCAATATTAAATTACCTATTACATCTGACACAGAAACTTCCACAGAGTCATGTTCCTTCTTTCTTTGGTCTCTTTCTCTTGATCCTTCTCATAATAATTGTAGCTTGTGTCACTTTCTAATGTGCTATGTAATTTAATTTGCAATTATATATAATTGCTTACTCTTGGTCTCTTCCACTAGAACTTAAGTTCCATAAATTTANGTTGATCTCCTTCAGAATGGACTGGTTGGATCTCCTTGTCCAAGGGACTCTGAAGAGTCTTCTCCAACACCACAGTTCAAAAGCATCAATTCTTCAGCGCTCAGCCTTCTTCACAGTCCAACTCTCACATTCATACATGACCACAGGAAAAACCATAGCCTTGACAAGACGGACCTTAGTCGGCAAAGTAATGTCTCTGTTTTTGAGTATACTATCTAGGTGGGTCATAACTTTTCTTTTAAGGAGTAAGCGTCTTTTAATTTCATGCCTGCTGTCATCATCTGCAGTGATTTTGGAGCCGCCTAGAATAAAGTCTGACACTGTTTCCACTGCTTCTCCATCTATTTCCCATGAAGTGATGGGACCGGATGCCATGATCTTCGTTTTCTGAATGTTGAGCTTTAAGCCAACTTGTTCACTCTCCTCTTTCACTTTCATCAAGAGGCTTTTTAGCTCCTCTTCACTTTCTGCCATAAGGGTGGTGTCATCTCCATATCTGAGGTTATTGATATTTCTCCCGGCAATCTTGATTCCAACTTTTGTTTCTTCCAATCCAGCATTTCTCATGATGTACTCTGCATATAAGGTAAATAAGCAAGGTGACAATATACAGCCTTGACATACTCCTTTTCCTATTTGGAACCAGTCTGTTGCGCCATGTCCACTTCTAACTGTTGCTTCCTGATCTGCATACAGATTCCTCAAGATGCAGTTTAGGTGGTCTGGTATTCCCATCTCTTTCAGAATTTTCAACAGTTTATTGTGATCCACACAGTCAAAGGNTAAATAAGCAAGGTGACAATATACAGCCTTGACATACTCCTTTTCCTATTTGGAACCAGTCTGTTGCGCCATGTCCACTTCTAACTGTTGCTTCCTGATCTGCATACAGATTCCTCAAGATGCAGTTTAGGTGGTCTGGTATTCCCATCTCTTTCAGAATTTTCAACAGTTTATTGTGATCCACACAGTCAAAGGCTTTGGCATAACCAATAAATCAGAAATAGATGTTTTCTCTGGAACTCTCTTGCTTTATCCATGATCCAGCAGATGTTGGCAATTTGATCTCTGGTTCCTCTGAATTTTCTAAAACAAACTTGACCATCAGGGAGTTCACGGTTCACATATTACTGAAGCCTGTCTTGAAGAATTTTGAGCATTACTTTACTAGCATGTGAGATGAGTGCAATTGTGCTGTAGTTTGAGCATTCTTTGGCATTGCCTTTCTTTGGGATTGGAATGAAAAGTGACCTTTTCCAGTCCTGTGGCCACTGCTGAGTTTTCCAAATGTGCTGGCATATTGAGTGCAGCACTTTCACAGCATCATCTTTCAGGATTTGAAAGAGCTCAACTGGAATTCCATCACCTCCACTAGCTTTGTTCGTAGTGATGCTTTCTTAGGCCCACTTGACTTCATATCCCAAGATGTCTGGCTCTAGATTAGTGATCATATCATCATAAGACTCTTCAATTTCTAAAACTCTTGAGTTATGTTTTAATCAAGACCTTTTAAGTAGCAAAATAAAATAATTTTATGTGTACATGATATGACCAAATGCAGCATGAAATGAGGATTTCAAATTTTTCATTGTAGTACCCGATTTATAAAGTAAAAAACGTAGAATACTTCTGTCATTCTATAATCTGTACTGTGTAGGGTAATTTCCAATCTTTACTGTTATTATATATAAAATCTCTATATACACAAATATATTTCTGTATTATATTCATATATATGCTAAACTAATATGCACACTATACATTTTTTCTCAACTAGTACCACACAAACTATAGGAGGTTTTATTTAAGTAAAATGAAATTTAATTTTCCTCAATTTCATCAATATGAAGTTAAAAAAAAACCCACATCTCTCTTATGTCAATGCAGGCAAAATAATTGACATGTGTCATAAAATATTTATTGGAAAGCACAAACACAATTTTTGCGGGTAAAATTTTCAATATTTAAACGTTGTTTTCATCAGATATATCATTGTCATCAACATCAGATCACCTTAGCCATTTACTAGCCCTTCATTCCTCCTTCAGCTGATATTAATAATGTGACTTGAAAGGGTAGCAAGGATGAAGCACAATGAATCACTAAGGGTGCTGAGGGCTCTTCATTGAATACCCATTAGTAGTTACTGATCATGGACAGGGGGAATTAAAAAAAAAATTCATAAATATAGAAACTGAGTATTAGAATGTCATGTAACACAGCTTTGTACATTTTCTTTCTAATTCCAGAACCCATTATGTAAATGATCCATTAGACTGCTACTTATTGTGTCCTGTACCTTGCTAAGCCTATATTAACTACTCTTTATGAAAAACATCACTACAACCCTATTAGGGAGTCAAGACCATCTGCTTTTACAGGATATTAAGATGAACAAGGTTAACTTCATCCTCTGAGATCCATGGCAATTTGATTTGACTCTAAAATCTATGCTAGTAGCCATGAAACTACAAGTTTTCTCATAAAGGTTAGTTGTCCAAGTCTCTTACATTTGTATTCTTGTAATGCAAAGATGATGGTAGAGCAGAAAAATAATTTTCAGAGAAATGAATTCATTCACCATAAAACATCCAAAATACAAGTATAAATGTATATATTTATATCAGTTCAGTTCAGTTCAGTTCAGTCGCTCAGTCATGTCCGACTCTTTGTGACCCCATGAATCACAGCATGCCAGGCCTCCCTGTCCATCATCAATTCCTGGAGTTCACTCAGACTCACGTCCATTGAGTCAGTGATGCCATCCAGCCATCTCACCCTCTGTTGTCTCCTTCTCCTCCTGCCCCTAATCCCTCCCAGCATCAGAGTCTTTTCCAATGAGTCAACTCTTTGTATGAGGTGGCCAAGGTACTGGAGTTTCAGCTTTAGCATCATTCTTTCCAAAGAAAACCCAAGGCTGATCTCCTTCAGAATGGACTGGTTGGATCTCCTCGAAGTCCAAGGGACCAAACCCACAATTCAAAAGCATCAGTTCTTCAGAGCTCAGCTTTCTTCACAGTCCAACTCTCACATCTATACATGACCACTGGAAAAACCATATCCTTGACTAGATGGACANTCCCAGAGATACCTATTAATAAAAGATTTAAACATTTTCCATTTTTTATACATTTGAACAGAGTACCCTATATTAAAGGAGGAAAATCCCAGAATATTGTCACATTATTTTTTTGATGTGCTATTTCTTTTAAGAAATTGCTTCTTATTTTGACACACCTCCAAATTTGGTTTCTTTGATTTAACTGACAAGGATCTTTCTGGTGATTAAACAGTAAAGGAATACATGTACATTAATCAGATCACTATCACATCATGTTTTAGACATGGAACAATATATGACCATTTTAAATTGTATGAAGCATTAAATCTTAAAAAATTGAGGAAAAGTTTAGTAACAGATAATTAATTGTATTCAAGTATTTGCTTATCCTTTCTTCATATTAACTTTAAATATAACAGTTTTTTTAACACTATATGTAAAATAGACTCCCTCTTTCCTCTGTATCATGCTTTAGTTTTTCAAGGCACTTATAAGCCCATAAAATATTGTTCTGTACATTTTGTAACCATTTGTACTTTTCTTTTCCCTACTTTATTTCCAAATGTCCACTCTCTGAAAACAGGTACTTCTGTTTAAGACTGTATACTTGGTCTGTAGGATTTTGTGAGGCATGGAGAAGATAAATCAATTTCTGTTGTATAAAAAAGTGTGCAAATACCAAACAATAGTTTGGAATAAATATTAATTTGTTGCTCATTTTTCTAAAAGATTTAGTAAAATATCCTTTTATAGAAATATTGTAATATCCTGAGTTCCAATTATAGTTCCAATTATAGTAATAGATACATTACTGTTTTTCTAAAATGTTAATATAAAGAATTGAAATCAACATTAAATGAGATTTTTTGGATGAATATGTGATACTATATAAAACCAATTTTTGAATGAATCTTATTTATAAAATGCAGGTTTAAGAAATTTCAATAGGAAGAAATTGGTTCCATGAATGAAAGAGATTATTTTAAATATATATTTGTTTTTATTAGATAATATACATAAAAGAGAATCATGTCATTTATCACAGCAATTTTCTACTGTACTGTAACAAATTTTCAGAAGACAGACCTTCCTTCATGTATTCATAGCAAGCACTTATGAAAGTTTTCATCTGTTCTAGGCTCATATTCTGATGGCTACATGAAGTGTTCATAAGTATTGAATGGTCAGACAAACTTGACTTGATTCCTTGCTTTGCTTTGTATCAGCTAATTTGGGTATGTTACTTACACTACCTAAATCACGGGCTGTCTATAAAATTATGCTTGTCTGTCTTTATGGGATTATAGTAAGAATTACAAAATAATACTTGCACATAAATTAGTATAGTGTGTTATGGATAAATATGTATATGGAAATATTTTTGTGGACAAATAAGCTTTTTTCTATAATGTTTTTTGTGTTTATACATATAAATAAAAAGTGTGTGTGTAATCACTACCTAGTTAATGCATGGTTTATCCATGTGTGATTATTTTTCTTAGAAATATTACATCCTCATGGCAATTATATATATATAATTTATATATATATAATTTTTTGTTTCAAAGATGTTAATAACAATTTTTGTGTTCTTAACAAAATATTGTTATTTTGATACTTTTACTGCAATATAGCTTAACGTATCTCTGGTTCTTCTTCATTCAAACTCTGAATCTATTATCCATTTTTAAAGACATTTAGGATAAACGTTTTAGTTGTGCATGATTTATGTTGGATCAAGACAGAGTCTTTATCTACATAGTTTATTTTATTCGTTGTTAGATAATGATAACCATTTTCTGCTGATAAAAGCACAACATTTTCCTTTTCTTTCTTAATGTAATTATCTTACATTCATTGGAGACAAGAAGCATAACTATTTGAAAGCTCCATTATTTTCTCTTGCTTTGTGCCTAAAGCATATAATATGATCCATACAAAGTAAAGGAATTTCAGCAGTTACTATTAAATATTCTTAAGTGCAGGTCAGGAAGAGTAAAAATGTGAAGAAATTGGATATTCACATAAACAATAAAAGCATTAAATGACTATATTCCTATACACATCTGATTAAATATCAAAAATTAAAATGTATATTACCATGCCAAGAACTACTATTTGGATTCTGCACACCAAATTATACAGCTATTATTGCAGTGATTGGATACATATAAAATAGATATGATTAGTAGCCTTGTCACTCTTGAGTCATTATCCAAATTATGCCTTGATTGTACTTTTCAAGAGCCTTGAAAAGAAACAGTCTTTACTTCTGCTGAACAAGATGGTATTTTGTAACAGAACATCTACACTGTATTGCTTTTGATTTAATTAGTGAAAATATAATCAAAAGAAAGACCTTAAATATTTCAAGACAGCAATTGGATTTTATTATGTAGTGCTACCAGGTTTCATTACTGATTTTAATTATTATATTGCTACTAAAATGAAAGGTGAGCCATGGAATGTTTAATTTCCATAGATAAATGTTGTATTTGGATCCATATGGTGTGAGAAACTATGACTCATGCATCTGCAACCTCTTTTATACATCCTGTGACAAAACTATAGCAGTGACAAATAAAATAACTCTTTAAAGTTAGTACTAAAACTCTGTCATGCACAAAACCATTTCCTAGAACAAATTATACATATTGGTAAGTAGTGTTGAAGGTATGGAATGTTTTAAGTTCTAAAGAAGTTAGATGTGACCGGAAGATTCACTCTAGCTGGAAAATAAAACAGTAAAGTGTCTCAAATTAATCACAACAATGAAGCCAGAATCACCACATGGTAAAAGACATATTTGGAGGGCCCACTGCCTATAGGGCTATCTAGTAAATTAAAAAATAGATAAATAAAACATTTTATGTATAAATATACACAGAGAGATATGGCTTAAATACATCAGCATACTCTTCACAATCAGGTCTGTACTAGTGATTGTATTTGTTATATTCCCAGTGTTTCTGAGAAAAGCATTTTCATAGTAGATAAAGACAAACACTACTCAAATCTTCTATAAAGAATGATTGAAAAATTGAATGTGTGTTTGTGTGTGTGTCTTATTTTTAAATACATCCCACCAAGAGACTTCAAATTAAGTCACAAACCCATGTGTTAGTCATTCTTTCCACAATTCAAAAATTTTAAAGTTTACAATGGAGTTTATTCTGAGATGTATAATTCCAGCCACTGAAAACTAAGGAAAATAGTGTCAGTTACTTCCACCCACAACCCATTACCTACAATTTAGCAAAAAAAATAATAGGAAGACAGAGAAACATAATCTAGTTCTACTGAGGGAAAAAAAAAAAAAAAGAGAAGAAGAACATGACCTGCAGGATGTAGTTAGAAGTCTCTGTAATAAACAGCTTAAAATTATCACTGACAAAAACTGCCCACAAAAATTGTTTTTCAACACATGAATTGAATCCAGAAAATGAAAATGGTGTGTCCTAAAATATGCTCCTAAATAAATAAATAGACATCTTGCATCCTATCTTGAAAATTAAATGTTCAACACAGAAAAATAATTCAATTGAGGTTTTTTACATGTTACATGAGAAAAAAAGTGTAATACACATCACCCTAAGCAGTTAATTTTTTTTTTCTAAAATCTGACTGAAACACAATAAAATCATTTATGTAAATGATAAATTACAGGGTTAAATCAGCTTTACATCATTGTTCCTGATTACCAGACAATGAACAAGATTGCCCTTCGCATACTTTTCAAAATATCTACTGATATCCTATCACTTGATGAACTATTATTTGAATGACAACTTGATACTATTTTTGTGCAATATTTTGTTAAATTTTTCTACATTTGCTGTTCAGTAGCTCCGTTGTGTCTGACTCTTTGTGATTCCATGGACTGCAGCACACCAGGCTTCCCTGTCCTTCACTATCCTCTGGAGCTTGCACAAATGCATGTCCACTGAGTTGGTGATGCCATCCAACCATCTCATCCTCTCTTGTCCCCTTCTCCTGACTTCAATCTTTCCCAACATCAGGGTCTTTCTAATGGCTCAGCCCTTTGAATAAAGTGGCCAAGTATTGGAGTTTCAGCTTCAGCATCAGTCCTTCCAATGAATATTCAGAATCGATTACCTTTAGGATTGGCTGGTTTGATTTCCTTGCAGTCCAAGGGATTCACAAGAGTCTTCTCCAACACTATAGTTCAAAAGCATCAATTCTTTGATGCTCAGCCTTCTTTATGGTCCAACTCTCAACATCCATACATGACTGCTGGAAAAACCACAGCTTTAACTATATGGACCTTTTTCTACATAATACATGTCATTACTATTTGTGACATAAGTTATCTTCTGTATAGAACTGATTATTAAGATGCAGAAGAAAATACTCTTTCCATAAACTGAAGATAATCCTAGAATCACAGATTAGAATATTACACTTTAAATTTAGAATAAGATTACTTAATCTTACTAGTTTTTTCAAATTTATATGTTTTAAATCATATGTATAACTTAAAAGTCTTATTTCATCACTTAGAATGACTNCCTCCAATAAGTCTGCCAGGAGAGCTCACTGCAGGGACCTTTTAGGGTCACTGCCCCGGCTGGACTTCTCCCCACTCTGCTCCTGCATGCTGATCCCTCACTGGAGGCCCTGTTCTCATACCCAGCCAGGTGTCCCGGGTGTCTTGGGGACCAGGAGTGACCGCGCGAGCCTGAGGCAGTCCAGGCAGGCATCGGAGGTGGTTGCCCGCTTAGGGACATGGGGGAGGGCCGCCTCCCCACCACACCCCAGCTGGACTTTGTTGGGGAAACACCATCTTCCCATGGCCGCCACCCCGCTGTTTCTGTGATGAGCTGCTCTCTCGGCTCTGGGATCCCAGTTGATGTCACAGCTGTCCACACGGTCACGTGGGACCCAGAGTAAAATCTTGCATCTCAAGGATGACAGAGGAAACAGCCAGAGGCCCCAGTTCTCAGGAAGGACCACTGGCCTGCAGAGCCACGGAGGGGGCCAGGGCCAGCTGGTCATGACAGCGTGAGCTCCGGGGCTGCCCAGATTCTTGCTGACATGGACGCTGGATTCCTGTCTTGTGGAGGGAGGTGGAGACAGCTTTTGAGTCTCCCCTGCCCCACTCCATGGCACAGAAAAGGGACAGGGCTCCCTGAGAAGGAAAGGACATGGCGGGAGCTGTGCTGGGAGGAGTCCTAGGGGCTGGGCAGTGGCCACAACGGAGGATGAGGACGAGTGGAGCCTGGGCTGCCGGGGGCCCCAGCCGCCTGCGTCACCACTGCAAGGGGCGGGGGAGCAGAGAGATTACCACACAGGCAAGGGGCNTTTATGCCTAAGAATATATTTCTTTATTTTGTTTTTCTAGATAGAGAAATACTGCCATATGCATTTGATTGTTATGTATATCATACAATATTTTCCTTTGTACTTTAGAAAGTTATTGCATATTTAGTCAAAATGGGATGAAAATTAATAAAACAATTTTCATTCTAATAGATTTCTATAAGAAAATTCTTTGTAAATTTACAAGACTACCTTTATTTTATATTAAACAGATTCCAGAATGCATGTTATACTAGTTTATCTACTCAAAATAAAAGCAAAACATTGCTTCTCGGGCTCTTCTAATGAAAAAAAAAAATTGGAAGCCACTTTGCAGCCCTATGGACTGTAGCTCACCAGTCTCCTCTATCCATGGGATTCTCCAGCCAAGCATACTGGAGAGGCTAGCCATTCCCTTCTCCAGGGAATCTTCATGAACCAGGGATTCAACCCAGGTCTTCTGCATTGCAGATGGATTTTCTACTGCTTAAGACACCAGGCAGGGAAGCCCCTGGCTCTTATAAATCATAACTAAGTCTTCCGTTTTTGAAAGCAATGGAATGATGTATCATAGGCTACATTACAAATTACTGTACCAAATCCCAGAGATACCTATTAATAAAAGATTTAAACATTTTCCATTTTTTATACATTTGAACAGAGTACCCTATATTAAAGGAGGAAAATCCCAGAATATTGTCACATTATTTTTTTGATGTGCTATTTCTTTTAAGAAATTGCTTCTTATTTTGACACACCTCCAAATTTGGTTTCTTTGATTTAACTGACAAGGATCTTTCTGGTGATTAAACAGTAAAGGAATACATGTACATTAATCAGATCACTATCACATCATGTTTTAGACATGGAACAATATATGACCATTTTAAATTGTATGAAGCATTAAATCTTAAAAAATTGAGGAAAAGTTTAGTAACAGATAATTAATTGTATTCAAGTATTTGCTTATCCTTTCTTCATATTAACTTTAAATATAACAGTTTTTTTAACACTATATGTAAAATAGACTCCCTCTTTCCTCTGTATCATGCTTTAGTTTTTCAAGGCACTTATAAGCCCATAAAATATTGTTCTGTACATTTTGTAACCATTTGTACTTTTCTTTTCCCTACTTTATTTCCAAATGTCCACTCTCTGAAAACAGGTACTTCTGTTTAAGACTGTATACTTGGTCTGTAGGATTTTGTGAGGCATGGAGAAGATAAATCAATTTCTGTTGTATAAAAAAGTGTGCAAATACCAAACAATAGTTTGGAATAAATATTAATTTGTTGCTCATTTTTCTAAAAGATTTAGTAAAATATCCTTTTATAGAAATATTGTAATATCCTGAGTTCCAATTATAGTTCCAATTATAGTAATAGATACATTACTGTTNGTGCAAATACCAAACAATAGTTTGGAATAAATATTAATTTGTTGCTCATTTTTCTAAAAGATTTAGTAAAATATCCTTTTATAGAAATATTGTAATATCCTGAGTTCCAATTATAGTTCCAATTATAGTAATAGATACATTACTGTTTTTCTAAAATGTTAATATAAAGAATTGAAATCAACATTAAATGAGATTTTTTGGATGAATATGTGATACTATATAAAACCAATTTTTGAATGAATCTTATTTATAAAATGCAGGTTTAAGAAATTTCAATAGGAAGAAATTGGTTCCATGAATGAAAGAGATTATTTTAAATATATATTTGTTTTTATTAGATAATATACATAAAAGAGAATCATGTCATTTATCACAGCAATTTTCTACTGTACTGTAACAAATTTTCAGAAGACAGACCTTCCTTCATGTATTCATAGCAAGCACTTATGAAAGTTTTCATCTGTTCTAGGCTCATATTCTGATGGCTACATGAAGTGTTCATAAGTATTGAATGGTCAGACAAACTTGACTTGATTCCTTGCTTTGCTTTGTATCAGCTAATTTGGGTATGTTACTTACACTACCTAAATCACGGGCTGTCTATAAAATTATGCTTGTCTGTCTTTATGGGATTATAGTAAGAATTACAAAATAATACTTGCACATAAATTAGTATAGTGTGTTATGGATAAATATGTATATGGAAATATTTTTGTGGACAAATAAGCTTTTTTCTATAATGTTTTTTGTGTTTATACATATAAATAAAAAGTGTGTGTGTAATCACTACCTAGTTAATGCATGTTTTATCCATGTGTGATTATTTTTCTTAGAAATATTACATCCTCATGGCAATTATATATATATAATTTATATATATATAATTTTTTGTTTCAAAGATGTTAATAACAATTTTTGTGTTCTTAACAAAATATTGTTATTTTGATACTTTTACTGCAATATAGCTTAACGTATCTCTGGTTCTTCTTCATTCAAACTCTGAATCTATTATCCATTTTTAAAGACATTTAGGATAAACGTTTTAGTTGTGCATGATTTATGTTGGATCAAGACAGAGTCTTTATCTACATAGTTTATTTTATTCGTTGTTAGATAATGATAACCATTTTCTGCTGATAAAAGCACAACATTTTCCTTTTCTTTCTTAATGTAATTATCTTACATTCATTGGAGACAAGAAGCATAACTATTTGAAAGCTCCATTATTTTCTCTTGCTTTGTGCCTAAAGCATATAATATGATCCATACAAAGTAAAGGAATTTCAGCAGTTACTATTAAATATTCTTAAGTGCAGGTCAGGAAGAGTAAAAATGTGAAGAAATTGGATATTCACATAAACAATAAAAGCATTAAATGACTATATTCCTATACACATCTGATTAAATATCAAAAATTAAAATGTATATTACCATGCCAAGAACTACTATTTGGATTCTGCACACCAAATTATACAGCTATTATTGCAGTGATTGGATACATATAAAATAGATATGATTAGTAGCCTTGTCACTCTTGAGTCATTATCCAAATTATGCCTTGATTGTACTTTTCAAGAGCCTTGAAAAGAAACAGTCTTTACTTCTGCTGAACAAGATGGTATTTTGTAACAGAACATCTACACTGTATTGCTTTTGATTTAATTAGTGAAAATATAATCAAAAGAAAGACCTTAAATATTTCAAGACAGCAATTGGATTTTATTATGTAGTGCTACCAGGTTTCATTACTGATTTTAATTATTATATTGCTACTAAAATGAAAGGTGAGCCATGGAATGTTTAATTTCCATAGATAAATGTTGTATTTGGATCCATATGGTGTGAGAAACTATGACTCATGCATCTGCAACCTCTTTTATACATCCTGTGACAAAACTATAGCAGTGACAAATAAAATAACTCTTTAAAGTTAGTACTAAAACTCTGTCATGCACAAAACCATTTCCTAGAACAAATTATACATATTGGTAAGTAGTGTTGAAGGTATGGAATGTTTTAAGTTCTAAAGAAGTTAGATGTGACCGGAAGATTCACTCTAGCTGGAAAATAAAACAGTAAAGTGTCTCAAATTAATCACAACAATGAAGCCAGAATCACCACATGGTAAAAGACATATTTGGAGGGCCCACTGCCTATAGGGCTATCTAGTAAATTAAAAAATAGATAAATAAAACATTTTATGTATAAATATACACAGAGAGATATGGCTTAAATACATCAGCATACTCTTCACAATCAGGTCTGTACTAGTGATTGTATTTGTTATATTCCCAGTGTTTCTGAGAAAAGCATTTTCATAGTAGATAAAGACAAACACTACTCAAATCTTCTATAAAGAATGATTGAAAAATTGAATGTGTGTTTGTGTGTGTGTCTTATTTTTAAATACATCCCACCAAGAGACTTCAAATTAAGTCACAAACCCATGTGTTAGTCATTCTTTCCACAATTCAAAAATTTTAAAGTTTACAATGGAGTTTATTCTGAGATGTATAATTCCAGCCACTGAAAACTAAGGAAAATAGTGTCAGTTACTTCCACCCACAACCCATTACCTACAATTTAGCAAAAAAAATAATAGGAAGACAGAGAAACATAATCTAGTTCTACTGAGGGAAAAAAAAAAAAAAAGAGAAGAAGAACATGACCTGCAGGATGTAGTTAGAAGTCTCTGTAATAAACAGCTTAAAATTATCACTGACAAAAACTGCCCACAAAAATTGTTTTTCAACACATGAATTGAATCCAGAAAATGAAAATGGTGTGTCCTAAAATATGCTCCTAAATAAATAAATAGACATCTTGCATCCTATCTTGAAAATTAAATGTTCAACACAGAAAAATAATTCAATTGAGGTTTTTTACATGTTACATGAGAAAAAAAGTGTAATACACATCACCCTAAGCAGTTAATTTTTTTTTTCTAAAATCTGACTGAAACACAATAAAATCATTTATGTAAATGATAAATTACAGGGTTAAATCAGCTTTACATCATTGTTCCTGATTACCAGACAATGAACAAGATTGCCCTTCGCATACTTTTCAAAATATCTACTGATATCCTATCACTTGATGAACTATTATTTGAATGACAACTTGATACTATTTTTGTGCAATATTTTGTTAAATTTTTCTACATTTGCTGTTCAGTAGCTCCGTTGTGTCTGACTCTTTGTGATTCCATGGACTGCAGCACACCAGGCTTCCCTGTCCTTCACTATCCTCTGGAGCTTGCACAAATGCATGTCCACTGAGTTGGTGATGCCATCCAACCATCTCATCCTCTCTTGTCCCCTTCTCCTGACTTCAATCTTTCCCAACATCAGGGTCTTTCTAATGGCTCAGCCCTTTGAATAAAGTGGCCAAGTATTGGAGTTTCAGCTTCAGCATCAGTCCTTCCAATGAATATTCAGAATCGATTACCTTTAGGATTGGCTGGTTTGATTTCCTTGCAGTCCAAGGGATTCACAAGAGTCTTCTCCAACACTATAGTTCAAAAGCATCAATTCTTTGATGCTCAGCCTTCTTTATGGTCCAACTCTCAACATCCATACATGACTGCTGGAAAAACCACAGCTTTAACTATATGGACCTTTTTCTACATAATACATGTCATTACTATTTGTGACATAAGTTATCTTCTGTATAGAACTGATTATTAAGATGCAGAAGAAAATACTCTTTCCATAAACTGAAGATAATCCTAGAATCACAGATTAGAATATTACACTTTAAATTTAGAATAAGATTACTTAATCTTACTAGTTTTTTCAAATTTATATGTTTTAAATCATATGTATAACTTAAAAGTCTTATTTCATCACTTAGAATGACTTGAAAAAGCAATTAGAAAACAATCAAGTGAGTATTATTATTAAAAAATTGCAGTCATATTTAAGAAGATAGACAAAAATCCAATTAAACATCTTGCAAAGATTCAGAATAATAGTTTATATTATTTTTCAGGTGGCTATTTACACCTAAAAATATTTTTTAATATTTTTTTATTATTTTTTACATCAAAAACCATTTATATGGAAATTAGAACTATTTAAAGTGTTTGTACAAATTAAAGGGAAAACCCTGACAAAATATTAAATATTTTATATATTTATAAATAAATATAAATATTAAAAATATGAATATAAATATTTTATATATTTAATATTTAAAAAAGTTAAGAAAACTTTACAGATCAGGAATATCATCACTTAAAAATAGCCAAATCTTTGATATTGGTACAAGAAACAGTTTTCACACCTCATCAAAGAAATTGGAACCACAAGCTAACAAAATTGCACTGTTTCATAAAATATTTAAAATTCATTTCATTTGTCAGGGTTTTCCCTTTAATAATTAATCAGAGACTCACCCTTTAAGTTTAATGGGATCTGCATAGTAAAGGAAACCCCATATAACACTTAGTAATCTTCCCAAAAAAGTGTATGAAGGTTCAGTGTTGTTTTTATTTTTATTACAATTTTTAAAACAGTGTAAAGTACCAAACATACATGTGCATACTAAGCAGATATTAAACCATTAGTTTGTTGCCATATTTTTTAATGATTTTTTAAATAAAAGATTAAAGATAGGCTTTTGTCACCCTTATATCATAGACGACTCCATTATCTAACTGTTCCACTTATCTCACTAGAAGGCAGTGGTTATTTTTGCTGCCCATGATTTTAGAATTATTATAGCTACATATCTGTGAATAGTTTTTATGTTTCTATTTTTTAATTTAGATATATGTGTTACACTCTCAAAATCATTCATCTTCCTTTCTTTTACAATAGCGTATTTTAAGATTTTTTTAAATATCAATACACATAGATCTGCTTCTGTGTGTGTGTAAAATCACTTCACTTGTGTCTGACTCTGCGACTCTATGACTCTATGGTCTGAAGCCCACCAGATTCCTCTTTCTATGGATTCTACAGGAATGAATCCTGGAGTGGTTTACCATTTCCTCCTCCAGGAGATCTTTCCAACCCAGGGATCGAACCCATTTCTCTCATGTCTCCTGCATTGGTAGGAGACTTCTTTACCACTAGTATCACCTGGCAAGCTATTCTAATGCATCATGTTTGGCATTCTAGTATCAGTTCACTTGAGCCACTCAGTCAATTCCAACTCTGAGACTCCATGGACTGCAGCATGCCAGACTTCCCTGTCCATCACCACCACCCAGAGCTTGCTCAAACTGATGTTCACTGAGTCATTGATGCTATCCAACCATCTCATCCTCTGTCATCCCTTTCTTCTCCTGCCTTCAGTCTTTCCCAGAATTAGGGTCTTTTTCCAAAGTATTGGAGCTTCAGCTTCAGCATCAGTCTGCCCAATGAATATTCAAGACTGATTTCCTTTAGGATGGACTGGTTTGATCTCCTTGCAGTCCAAGGAACTCNTTTCCCAGAATTAGGGTCTTTTTCCAAAGTATTGGAGCTTCAGCTTCAGCATCAGTCTGCCCAATGAATATTCAAGACTGATTTCCTTTAGGATGGACTGGTTTGATCTCCTTGCAGTCCAAGGAACTCTCAAGAGGCTTCTCCAACACCACACACAGTTAAGAAGCATCAATTCTTTGGCAATAAGCTTTCTTGATGGTCCAACTCTCACATCTATACAAGACTACTGGAAAACCCATAGCTTTGACCAGACAGACCCTTGTCGCTAAGTGATGTCTCTGCTTTTTAACATGCTACCTAGGTTGGTCATAGCTTTTCTTCCAAAGAACAAGGGTCTTTTAATTTTATGGCTGCAGCAACATCTGCAGTGATTTTGTAGCCCAAGAAAATAGTCTCTCACTATTTCCATTGGTTCCCCATCTATTTGCCATGAAATGATGACACCGGATGCCATGATCTTTGTTTTCTGAATGTTGAGTTTTAAGTCAGCTTTTGCACTCTTCTCTTTCACTTTTTTTCATNTTTGTAGCCCAAGAAAATAGTCTCTCACTATTTCCATTGGTTCCCCATCTATTTGCCATGAAATGATGACACCGGATGCCATGATCTTTGTTTTCTGAATGTTGAGTTTTAAGTCAGCTTTTGCACTCTTCTCTTTCACTTTTTTTCATGAGGCTTTTTAGTTCCTCTTCACTTTCTGCCATAAGGATGGTGTTATCTGCATATCTGAGGTTATTGATATTTTCCAAGCAATCTTGATTACAGTTTGTGCTTCATTGAAAGCACACATTATGTACATTTCACATTATGTACTATGCATATAAGTTAAGCAAGCAGGGTTACAATATACAACCTCGACACAATCCTTTCCCAAATTTGAACCAGTCCATTGTTCCATATGTCATGTTGCTTCTTGACTTGCATACAGATTTCTCAGGATGCAGGTAAGGTGGTCTAATATTCCCGTTTCTTTAAGAATTTTCCTGTTTGTTGTGATTCACACAGTCAAAGGTTTTAGCATTGTCAGTGAAGCGGATGTTTCACTGGAATCCTCACATCTGGAAGTTCTTGATTCATATACTGTTGAGGCCTCTCTTGGAGAATTTTGACTTTTTTTTTTTTTTTTTTCTGCCAAAGTGTAAGATGAGTGCAATCATGCAATAGTTTGAACACTCTTTGACACTGGGATTCTTTGGGGTCATAATGAAAAGTGACTTTTTCCAGTCCTCTGGCCACTGCTGAATTTTCAAAATTTGCTGCCATATTGAGTGCAGCACTTTCACAGCATCATCTTTTAGGATTTGCAATAGCTCAGCTGGAATTCCATCACCTCCCCAAACTTTGATTTTAGTAATGCTTCATAAAGCCCACTTGACTTCACACTCCAGGATGTCTGGTTCTGTGTGAGTGATCATACCATCGTGATTATCTGGGTCATGAAGATCTTTTTTGTACAGTTCTGTGTATTCTTGCCATCTCTTCTTAATAACTTCTGCTCCTGTTAGGTCCATATCATTTCTGCCCTTTATTGTGCCCAATAATAGAATAATTAGAACAGCATTCTAATATATGAGTATCCAAAATGTGTACATCCATATCCTTACTGACAGGCACTGAGTTTTGCCACTTTTGGACTTTTACTGAATCATTTTATAATATATGTCCAAGTTTTATTTTTAAAAAGTAACAGAGTGTTCCTTAAAGTGTACTAAATATTTTCCAATTTTTCTTCTGCTGTTGCTACTGCTAAGTCGCTTCAGTCGTGTCAGACTCTGTGCGACCCCAGAGATGGCAGCCCACCAGGCTCCCCCATCCCTGGGATTCTCTAGGCAAGAACACTGGACTGGGTTGTCATTTCCTTCTCCAATGCATAAAAGTGAAAAGTGAAAGTGAAGTCGCTCAGTTGTGTCTGGCTCTTCGCGACCCCATGGACTGCAGCCTACCAGGCTCTTCCGTCCACAGGATTTTCCAGGCAAGAGTACTGGAGTGGGGTGCCATTGCCTTCTCCTAATTTTTTTTTTAATTTATAATTCATAATTTACTCACCCACCATTTTTTCTATGAAATTTTTTGTTGATGATTCTTTATATTTGAGTACCGTAAGTTTTTGTTAGTATGATGTGTGGAATACCTTTTCTAATTGTATTTTCCAATATTTTTTCCACTAATTACAACATTCAATAGTGTTGACTTGTTTTTGTTTTGGTGTTTGAGTGTGATTTTTAATATTAATAAGTAGAATGTTTACATATTTAAATTTAGTGAGCATTCATTTTAGTTCATTAGATAGCCATATTTCAGTGTAGTAAAATTTATACTCCTCTTATGAGCATGATTGTATATTTTTAGCTTATTTATATCTATATTTTTCTATAAACTGTTTCTTTACTTTTATGACCAGCTTTTTTTATTTTCAATTTTTCTTTTTTCTCTTAATTTTACAACTTATTTATATTTTATGATTAGTCCTTTTCTGTTAGTATGAGTGAAAGTATTAATCCCATTTTATTTTCATATGGAGTTTTTGTAATGAAACTTTTAATATACTTAAATGTAGTTAAAGTAATCCATTAAAAAAATTCTATTGCCTTTTCTTTGTGCAATAATTTTAAAGGCATATCAACTCCTTTTGTATTTGAGATTTCCTTAATGTTTTGTTTGTCTTCTCTGTTTTAAAATTTAAGTCTCTTGAACATTGGAAGTATTCTGATATAAGGTACGCCTGTGGATTTAATCTTTATCCAAATGTTTATAATTAAGGAGAAGTTTTGCATTATTTCAACAACCTTTCAGTAATCTACAAAGACTGATCATATCATTATCTCTCTATGTCTATTTGTATGGGAATTATATTATCTAAGTATGGGTGATCCCTATTCTTATTGATTTTTAGAGAAGCATATTTTATTCAATTATGTTTATAAATGAATTAGCAAAATTTATTTTAGCATTAATAGTTTGTGGTGGTGGTGGTGGTGGTGGTAGTAGTGGTGATGAAGTCGCTCAGTCATGTCCGACTCTTTGTGACCCCGTGGACTGTAACCTACTAGGCTTCTCCATCCATGGGATTCTCCAGGCAAGAATACTGGAGTGGATTGCCATTTCCTTCTCCAGGGGATCTTCCCAACCCAGGGATCAAACCTGGGTCTCCCCGCATTGGAGGCAGACTTATGCTTTTAAAAAATTGATAGTATATCTTCCCATTGCTCTATTTGTTTTTTAGTTTTTTCTAACTGTTCTTACACACTGCTTTCCCACATTCATTTTATTTATTTATTTACTTTATTTTTTACTTTATTCTACTTTACAATACTGTATTGGTTTTGTCATACATCGACACGAATCCACCACAGGTGTATACGAGCTCCCAATCCTGAATCCCCCTCCCACTTCCCACCCCACAACGTCTCTCTGGATCATCCCCGTGCACCANTCCAGAATAGATCACATCCTGAGCCATAAATCTAACCTCGATAAATTCAAAAAAATCGAAATCATTCCAAGCATCTTTTCTGATCATAATGCACTCAGATTAGATCTCAATTACAGGAGAAAAACTATTAAAAATTCCAACATTTGGAGGCTGAACAACACACTTCTGAATAACCAACAAATCACAGAAGAAATCAAAAAAGAAATCAAAATATGCATAGAAACAAATGAGAATGAAAACACAACTACTCAAAACCTGTGGGACACTATAAAAGCAGTGCTAAAAGGAAAGTTCATAGCATTACAGGCATACCTAAAGAAACAAGAAAAAAGTCAAATAAATAACCTAACTCTACACCTAAAGCAACTAGAAAAGGAAGAAATGGAGAACCCCAGAGTTAGTAGAAGGAAAGACATCTTAAAATTAGGGCAGAAATAAATGCAAAAGAAACAAAAGAGACCATAGCAAAAATCAACAAAGCAAAAAGCTGGTTCTTTGAAAGGATAAATAAAATTGACAAACCATTAGCCAGATGCATCAAGAAACAAAGAGAAAAAAATCAAATCAATAAAATTAGAAATGAAAATGGAAAGATCACAACAGACAACACAGAAATACAAAGGATCCACATTCATTTTAGAATCACTTTGTCTTATTCAAAAAAAGTTATTGGAGTTTTAAAAATCAGATTTTCTTTAAACTTATAAACTAAAAGGAACTGAAATCTCTAACTCACTGTGACCTCAAATCCAAGAAAGGTGTCTTTCCATTTGTTCAATTCTAATTTTTCCCTTCCAATTTTTAAAAATATTCTTCCTCCAGTCCTATACATTTCTAGTTACATTTATTAAAGTATATTTTTTGCATGTGTAGTTGTACATAATGCCATATTTTCTATTATATGTGGTATCTGACTTCTTAAGTAACAGGCATTAGTTATGCATATAGTCTGAGGTAGGTATCAAAGTAAGTAGTTTTCCATATCTAACTATTTCAGTGCAATTTATTCAAACAAAACATCTTCTCCACTGAATTGCAGAGGGANTTCTATTATATGTGGTATCTGACTTCTTAAGTAACAGGCATTAGTTATGCATATAGTCTGAGGTAGGTATCAAAGTAAGTAGTTTTCCATATCTAACTATTTCAGTGCAATTTATTCAAACAAAACATCTTCTCCACTGAATTGCAGAGGGAAAACTATCTTAAATGAAGTAATTATATAGATATTGTGCTTAATCACTCGATTGTGTCTGACTCTTTGTGACCACATGGACTATAGCCCACCAGGCTCCTCTGTCCCTGAGAATTCTCCAGGCAAGAATACTGGAGTAGGTTGCCATGCAATCTGCCAGGAGATCTTCCCAACCCCGGGATCTAATCCATGTCTCCTGCATTGCAGGTGAATTCTTTATGGGCTGAGCCACCAGGGAAGCCCAATCATATAGGTATACATGGATTTATTTATGGACAGTCCATCCTGTGAGCCTAAGTATATTTGTACCTGTAGTGCTATATATTGTTTCGTTTGGTGGTGGTGGTTTAGTGAGCTTCCCTGGTAGCTCAGTCGGTGAAGAATCTGCCTGCAAACTGGAGACGCAGCTTCAACGCCTGGGTCAGGAGGATCCCTTGGAGGAGGAAATGACAATCCACTCCAGTATTCTTGCTTGGAGAATCCCATGGACTGAGAAGCCTGGTGGGCTACAGTCCATGGGGTCGCAAGAGTCGGACATGACTTAGTGACTATGACTATGGGGCCACAAGAGTCGGACACAACTTAATAATGAATCCACCATTATTTGGTCCAGATTTACATAAAATTTAAAAGTGTAAGCTAATTTCTCTAAGTCATTTTGCAAAATTTTAGTTATTTAAAAAATTTTTTCTAATAAATTTTCAGATCTGCTAGGATTTGATGGAGATTATACTCATAGTATAAAGAAATTTGTGGAGAACTGACATTGTATATTAATTTACAATGTATTTAATCTTTCAATCCATTAAAATGGAAAATATTTCTATTTATTTAGAAATTATTTTTCACAGAAGTTTTCTATAGTTTCTAGTGTTGCAATTTGTATCCTTCTACACATTTTCAGAGATGTTTTTCTAGGTAGCTACTGACAGAACTGCCAAACCTGCCAATCAATATCTTCTCTCAAGAAACACTGTGTAGCTTTTTATTGTTTTTCACATTGTATAACATTTTAAACTTGTTTCTAACCAAGATCCTTTGAAAAACTGTAAGCTTCAAGGATGGTTTTGTGTAAATTTTTATTCTACTTGTGCACTCCAAAATCAGAAAACATGTTTTGACAAATATAAGCGCAATGTATTTTTGTTAAATAAATAGATAGATAAGTAGGTAGATGGATAGATATGTTGTGATATGTGTATGTGTGTGTGTATTAAGTAATAAGCTCCATAAGAACATTTATTATTTAAGCATAATTTAACATAATTTAAAGGAAAATGGTAAGGCATAAGACATCTATGACCATGATATGATAGACTATGTTAACTAACCAGATTATGACCTGCCCATCTTGGGTTACCCCATGGGCAAGGATTAGTTTCATTGAGTTATACAAGGCTGTAGTCCTCATGTGATTAGACTGACTAGGTTTCTGTGAGTATGGTTTCAGTGTGTCTGCCTTTTAATGCCCTCTTGCAACACCTACCATCTTACTTGGGTTTCACTTAGCTTGGGCGTGGAGTATCTCTTCATGGCTGTTCCAGCAAAGTGCAGCCAATGCTCCTTACCTTGGATGATGGGTGTCTCTTCACTGCCACCCTTTCTGACCTTCAATGTGGGATGGCTCTTTTAGGCCCTCCTGTACCCAAGCAGCCACTGCTCCTTGGACATGAGGTTGATCCTCCCAGCCACTGCCCCTGGCCTTGGACACGGGGTAACTCCTCCTGGACATCGCCCCTGACCTCGGACATAAGGTAGTTCCTCTCAGCCTGTGCTTAGCTCTCTGGCCAGTCACAGCCACCACACTATGGAATGAGGGTTGAGACATTGTACAAAAGACAGGGATCAAGACCACCCAAATGGAAAAGAAATGCAAAAAAGCAAAATGGCTGTCTGGGGAGACCTTATAAATAGCTATGAAAAGAAGAGAAGCGAAAAGCGAAGGAGAAAGGACAGATATAAGCATCTGAATGCAGAGTTCCAAAGAATAGCAAAAAGAGATAAGAAAGCCTTCTTNGGTCATGAGAAGGCAGAAGCAATGGCTGCTGGCAGGGAGGCGGGGTGGAGGGTGGGGGTGGAGGGTAACTGAACCACTGACCACTGAGGACCCTGTGGACTATGTGGTTGTAAAGAAGGCAGCGTGGGAGAAGGTGGAGCATTAGTGCAGGCAGCTGCCGTATGATGGGCACACTGACCACGTGGAATTCCAGAAGAGAGGATGATTTGAGACTTGCCCATCATCACTTAAATGCCTTTTCCGGGACAGCCTGATTCTGTTTGGGATTTTTCTCTGCTACTTGAGTTATTTGCTTGTTCATTATGGAGTCACTTAACAACTTTTCACTCAAGTTTCTACTTTCTTATATGAGCTCTAGCCACTAATCACTACTGCCTACGGTAGTGGTTGTATATAACGGCAACAATAAGGAAAGAGGTAGGATTAGACTAAGGACTTTCTGAAGTGGTTCAGATGCTATCTTACCTGGGATGAGAAGGATGGATGTGATCCCTTTCATGATCTTCTCCAAATTTATGATCCTGAGAGGTTCAATTGAGCTGCTGAAAACTCAGTCGAAGAAGTCAAACAGATTTGAACTTGTATTGAATAATGTAGGAAAGGCATATCAGTGTATATGATTTTAATTTTAAAGTATCCATCCTCTTTTGACAGCACAATAGCACCAAGCTAAAAGTGATCCTTATAAACATATACTTCTTGTGGCTTGGATTTTTGTGCCAAAGATACCTATGACAGTGCTGCCATTCTTTTAAGCTAAATGCATGTTCTTACATTTTCATCTGTTTCTCTATGGAGAAGTCATGTACTGAACCAAATAGCACATTCAGAGCAGCATCTCATGACTTTAGAAGCCTCTGTCTATGAGTCACCAAACAGGCATCCATGGTGAGTATTCTGTGCTCTCAGCTTAGAAACGTGGTTCCTCAACCCAGACATGGATGGTGTGCCCAGGGTACCCAGAGGGTTGCTAGAACCTCTGAGACTTGGAGAAAGAGAAACATGCTAAATGCATCTCTGCAAACTTCACTTGTATCTGCCAAGAAGCAATATAGCTTGTGGTATTCTAGGAGAAAGTGGGCCTGTCATATTGATCCACAGGCACTGACTTTTCAAAAAATCGCCAGGAGCAATGGATGTGAAATCACCTGGGTTCTGGTCTTGTCACTCTGAAAATTCTGGTAGTTCATTGTAGCTCCAAGTGCCAGACCCTTGTCTGTTGGTAAGGATCAAGGGCTGGATATGATGGACCTCTAAACACATAAGTATGATATGCTGTGTGAATTGTAGATTGAAGTCTATAGGGCTCTAATCAAATTAGGGCACCAAAGGTAGGATTTGGTGCCCAAGGGCAAAGCTGTCTACATTCTGACATTTCAGGATATGAAAGAAAAAGGCAGGCTCCTCTCACTCAAAGGGCTTCCCTGGTTGCTCAGAGGTTAAAGTGTCAGCCTGGAATGCGGGAGACCCAGGTTTGATCCCTGGGTCAGGAAGATCCCCTGGAGAAGCAAATGCAACCCACTCCAGTACTCTTGCCTGGAGAATCCCATGGAGGGAGGAGCCTGGTAGGCTACAGTCCATGAGGTCGCAAAGAGTTGGACACGACGGAGCAACTTCACTTTCTTTCTCACTCAAAAGTGAATCTGTCTATCAAAGCATGTACGTGGCACTTGAAATTGATGTTGACAATGGAAACATAACAAATAATAGAGATTGAGATGATAGAGGGACAAGAAAGAAGTGGAAAGACTTGGAGGTAGGTGGGCTGATGACTTCATCTTACAAAGCAGGGAGACAAGAGATTTAATCTTTAATTGATGGAAAAAAGAAATAATTGCATTTAAAAATACAAATAATAAAAAAAACCTGAAATAACAATGTACCTTTATTAACTGGAAGAAGGAAGAAGTGGAAGAGGGCCTCAAGTGAGCTGAAGCCAATAGAGGGAGTCTAAATAGATATCCCACGCCCAAGGTAAGAGAAACTCAAGTAAAATGGTAGGTATTGGAAGAGGGCATCAGAGGGAAGACACACTGAAACCATACTCACAGAAATCTAGTCAATCTAATCACACTAGGACCACAGCCCTGTCTAACTCAATGAAACTAAGCCATGCCAGTGGGGCAACGCAAGACAGGCGGGTCATGGTGGAGAGGTCTGAGAGAATGTGGTCCACTGGAGAAAGGAATGGCAAACCACTTCAGTATTCTTCCCTTGNAAAACTGGTCAACCACTTGTAAAAAAATGAAACTAGATCACTTTCCAACACCACACACAAAAATAAACTCAAAATGGATTAAAGATCTCAATGTAAGACCAGAAACTATAAAACTCCTAGAGGAGAACATAGGCAAAACACTCCCGACATAAATCACAGTAGGATCCTCTATGATCCACCTCCCAGAATTGATGCTTATGAACTGTGGTGTTGGAGAAGACTCTTGGGAGTCCCTTGGACTGCAAGGAGATATAACCAGTCCATTCTAAAGGAGATCCGCCCTGGGATTTCTTTGGAAGGAATGACGCTGAGGCTGAGACTCTAGTACTTTGGCCACCTCATGAGAAGAGTTGACTCCTCGGAAAAGACTCTGATGCTGGAAGGGATTGGGGGCCAGTGGAGAAGGAGATGACAGAGGATGAGATGGCTTGATGTCATCACTGACTCGATGGATGTGAATCTGAGTGAACTCCGGGAGCTGGTGATGGACAGGGAGGCCTGGAGTGCTGCAATTCATGGGGTTGCAAAGAGTCGCACACGACTGAGCGACTGAACTGAACTGAACTGAACCAGATTATGGTATGGCTCTGCCACTACTAACCATGCAATATTGCTTAAGTTTGTGTTCTTGGACATATTTATCCTGATATCAAATTGAAAAATATATACATATGTATATACATATATAATTATATATAAATTTATGTATATGTATAGAAAAAAATATTTGTGTGTATACATATATGTACATTCTTATATTCATATAATTAATTCTCTGAAGATGTAAAGACACATCATTTCTCTTCCAGTATGAGAAAAGGAAAGGGAAATATGTGAAATTCTAGCAAATTGGGTTAGAATCAGTAAGTTAATCTATAAACAAATTCTGAATGCCTGCAAAGTTATAGGCAGTATAATAAGCACTGAAGATGTGATAACCAAAATAAACAAGCTCTCATAGTGATTGCATAAACTAAGAACATGATAGCAATTACAAAGTAAAATATGAGGCTGTTATAAGATACCACTAGAAATGAAAACTCTTTACTACTGGAACATGGGGTGAAGAAGATTATTTTTTTTTTCTAAATATGAAATTTACACTAGCAGATGAGACGGTGTGCATCAGGTTTCAGGTTCCTGCATAGATATACAAAAAGGAAAAAAAAGAATTTACCAAGAAGTATTCTTCTCTCAAAAAGACATAAAAAGTACAAACTCAAAAGAAATAAAATGTTAACTGGTCACATATAGAAGTTAAAAGCATTCTGCACCGAAGAGTTTTATTCTTGTCTCAAACATAGTAAGCAAACTTGTTTTCAAATATTTGTAATTGTTTATTGAAGTATCTTTAAGGTCTAACTGTTCAGATCCTTGGATCAAGATAATTAGTTAGATGATCTTAAATTACTTTGAAGAGAGGTTTTATTTTTTGTTTTTGCCTCTGCTCTTTTTTTATTTTTAGGACTATAAGGAATAAAAAGAAAACAGAACAAAGTTGAACTAGAGAGGACTGGCAGTGAGTATTTAGGGTAAAGGAAGAAAGAGTTCTTGTCTTTCTTCTATACCAGTAGCAGTTGATCATTTCAATTTCTTGCATGATTCATTGTTTGAAATATGTGTCCCTTCTGAATAAAGAGTGCTTTAACCTTCAAATTCCCACCTTGTTACTTATGATACATGGTCTGGTCTTGATCACTCATCATACACAGGCTCATTTTTTTTTTAAATGAAAAGGAGTTAGATGTTTAATTCATCTTTCAAATCCAAAACTGTGTGATTATGTCATTGACATTCAAAATATTGCATATTGCCAAATATGTTATCTTAATATATAGAATCTCTCTCTGTTTCTTCTTTTCTCCCCACCACTTCAAACATAAAGTCCCCTGTTAAAAGTTTTTCCATTGTGGGAGAAATAAATATATTAGGCAATATTATTGTTTTTGAAGTTAGTAACATAAAATCTCTTTATTTTTTTAAAACTAACTCTTCCACTTCTGGATAACCCCCTTATTTCATAGAGTAGATATATTTGAAGAGTCACCACTTCATTTGCAATTATTATGTAGAAAATAAGATTGCCAAACTAAAAATGATGGCTATTTTACAATGAGCTTTGCTATATAATATTTTGTAAGAAAAAAAATGAATCAGAATATTATCAGAAGCAGGAAACTGATTTATTCTCTCATTCAGAGAAAAATACCTTTTTATGTACATTGAACATGCATTTTATAATCATACCCTTGAAACTAAAGAGCTTTAAAAANTTGCTATATAATATTTTGTAAGAAAAAAAATGAATCAGAATATTATCAGAAGCAGGAAACTGATTTATTCTCTCATTCAGAGAAAAATACCTTTTTATGTACATTGAACATGCATTTTATAATCATACCCTTGAAACTAAAGAGCTTTAAAAATCATGAACTACTGAATCAAATCATTTTATGTAATTATCATTGCTTTTTTTTGTTTTTATCTCTGTTTCTTATCAAATAAACATTAGCAATATTATGTTATTTTACCATTTTGATCATTTTGTATCATCTTGTGTGGAACAGTGATGAACAGTAAATTGAATTTTATTTGAGTGGATATATAAATTATGCTACAAGAAAGACTTTTAAAGGACATTTGGTACAACCATCCATTTGACACTTTAATATCATCAAGCTCTCTTAAGTAATCAGTAAACAAATCCCTTCTGTTTTCTCAGGAAACTGTCCTGAAAAAGACTGTGACTTGCCAACCAATAAGAACAAGTACTAGTTAATCTTCCATATATTTAAAACACGTCTGCTCACAACAGGAGAGTGATAAATTTATCAGTATTGATCAGGATTTATTCCCAAGCTTATTTAGGCCAGATGTAGTTGCTATTCTGCCTGTTTATATAATTATAGGTTATTCTAATTACCCAGTTTTATTTACCAATATAAAAGTTGTTAAACACCAATGTAAAATGGATGAATTTCCTAAGGAAACTAAGTTGAATATTTGCAAAGGTCTATTAAGAAAGAATTATTTACAGGATTCTCTAAATTACTTCTAAGAGTATATGTAACTATTTCAGAAAAAAAAAAAATCTGAGTGTTTTAAATTAGACTGCTTCACAAATATATTTCATAGGCAGAAAGAAACTGAAATTTAAATATGAATTATGGGTGTGGTTTCTGTGAGAGAGATGGATTAGAACTCAATCAGTGACAGAAAAAAAATGAAAGAAGGAAGAGGGTAGAAAGACAAAGAAAGAAAGCAAAAATAGAGAGAGAAAGAAGAAAGAACAGAAGGAGGGAAGGAAGGGAGAATAATCACAGATATGATAACATTATAACAGTTGCCAGTAATGCTGAAGAATCTGAAGTTGAACAGTTCTATGAAGACCTACAAGATCTTCTAGAACTAACACTCAAAAAAAAGATATCTTTTTCATTATATGGGACTGGAATGCAAAAGTAGGAATTCAAGAAACACCTGGAGTAACAGGAAAATTTGGCATTAAAGAGAAAACACTGGTCAAAGTAAACACCCTCTTCCAAAAACATGAGAAGATTCTACACATAGACATCACCAGATGGTCGACACTGATATCAGATTAATTATATTCTTTGTAGCCAAAGATGGAGAAGCTCTATACAGTCAGAAAAAACAAGATTGGGAGCTGACTGTGGCTCGGATTATGAAGTCATTATTGCCAAATTCCGACTGAAGCAGGAGAAACTGGAGAAAACTGCTAGACCATTAAGGTATGACCTAAATCAAATCTCTTATGACTATACAGTGGAAGTGAGAAATAGTTTTAAGGGACTAGATCTGATTGACAGAGTGCCTGAACTATGGATGGAGGTTCATGACATTATACAGGAGATAGGTATCAAGAAAATCCCAAGATAAAGAAATGCAAAAAAGCACAACGGCTGTCTTAGGAGGCCTTACAAATAGCTGTGAAAGAAAGGAAGTGAAAAGCAAATGAGAAAAGGAAAGATATACCCATTTAAATGCAGAGTTCCAAAGAATAGCAAGGAGAGCTAAGAAAACCTTCCTCAGTGATCAATGCAAAGAAATAGAGGAGAACAATATAATGTGAAAGATTAGAGATCTCTTCAAGAAAATTAGAGATACCAAGGGAACATTTCATGCAAAGATGGGCTCAATAAAGGGCAAGAATGGTATGGACCTAACAGAAGCAGAAGATATTAAGAAGAGGTGGTAAGAAACACAGAAGAACTCTACAAAAAAGATCTTTATGACCCAGATAATCACGATGCTGTGATCGTTCACCTAGAGCCAGACATTCTGGAATGTGAAGTCAAGTGGGCCTTAGGAAGCATCACTACGACAAAGCTAGTGGAGTGATGGAATTCCAGTTGAGCTATTTCAAATCCTGAAAGATGATGCTTTGAAAGTGCTACGTTTAATATGGCAACAAATTTGGAAAATTCAGAAATGGTGACAGGACTGGAAAAGGTAAGTTTTCATTCCAACCCCAAAGAAAGGCAATGCCAAAGAATGCTCAAACTACCACACAATTGCACTCATCTCACACGCTAGTAAAGTAATGTTTAACATTCTCCAAGCCAGGCTTCAGCAATATATGAACCGTGAACTTCCAGATGTTGAAGCTGGTTTTAGGAAAGGCAGAGGAACCAGAGATCAAATTGTCACCATCCACTGGAGCATCAAAAAAGCAAGAGAGTTCCAGAAAAATATCTATTTCTGCTTTACTGACTATGCCAAAGCCTTTGACCATGTTCAGTTCAGTTCAGTCACTCAGTCATGTCTGACTCTTTACGACCCCATGAATTGCAGCATGCCAGGCCTCCCTGGCCATCACCAACTCCTGGAGTTCACTCAAACTCACATCCACTGAGTTGGTGATGCCATCCAGCCATCTCATCCTCTGTCATCCCCTTCTCTTCCTGCCTCCAATCCCTCTGAGCATCAGAGTCTTTTCCAATGAGCCAACTCTTTGCATGAGGTGGCCAAAGTACTAGAGTTTCAGCCTCAGCATCATTCCTTCCAAAGAAATCCCAGGCCTGATCTCCTTTAGAATGGACTGGTTGTATCTCCTTGCAGTCCAAGGGATTTTCAAGAGTCTTCTCCAACACCACATTTCAAAAGCATCAATTCTTCGGTGCTCAGCTTTATTCACAGTCCAACTTTCACATCCATACATAATTACTAGAAAAACCATAGCCTTGACTAGACGGACCTTTGTTGGCAAAGTAATATTTCTGATTTTGAATATGCTCTCTAGGTTGGCTATAACTTTCCTTCCTTTCCTTTCCTGCCAAGTAAGTGTCTTTTAATTTCATGGCTGCAATCACCATCTTCAGTGATTTTGGAGCCCCCAAAATAAAGTCTGACACTGTTTCCACTGTTTCCTCATCTATTTGCCATGAAGTGGTGGGACAGATGCCATGATCTTCATTTTGTGAATGTTGATCTTTAAGCCAACTTTTTGACTGTATGGATCACAATAAACTGTGGAAAATCCTGAAACAGATAGGAATACCAGACAACCTGACCTGCCTTTCGAGAACCTGTATACAGGTCAGGAAGCAACAGTTAGAACTGGACATGGAACAACAGACTGGTTCTAAATAGGAAAAGGAGTATATCAACGCTGTATATTGTCACCCTGTTTATTTAACTTTTATGCAGAGTACATCATAAGAAATGTTGGGTTGGAGGAAGCACAAGCTTGAAGCAAGATTGCTGGGAGAAATATCAATAACCTCAGATTCAATTGCAGTCAGAAGTCTTTGACGCATTTAGACAAGTATCTTACTATTTGTGGTATATATTGAAAGTCAGCTAATAAATTATATCTTTTGGATATATGTAAATTTTTTGAAGAAGTGGAAGAGGAAACTGGGGATTATGTAAATAGCTATAGTTTTCATTTTAAGTAAAGTAAATATAAAATAATAATTTTAAAGTAGATTATAAAATAAGCAGCATGGGCTCATGAGAATAAAATCAGCTGTAAAATTTTATATATGTTTAAAATAATGGGATACTTAAAAAATATAGAACACAAGAAATGTAAATTGCTGTAACCTAACAGAAGCATTAAAACATGAAATCTCTTTATTTGATATTTACTGAAGTAATTTTATGTGTAGTGACACACTGTCTGGATTTTTGTTAAAATATTACTGGAAAGACAAAATAAAAACCAAACCAAAAATTACAAACAAAAGCAAAAGAAATGAACACAGCAAAAGAAATAAATGTATTTATGAAATAAGATAGACAAAATGTTATTTGTTGATGCCTATAGGTGGACATAGAATACTATATTCTACTGTTCTGTTTTTGTATATTTTATAATATTTATAATTTTTCTAAACTGAAATAGTTAATATTAAAATCTATGAATTTCAGCAGAGAATGATCAAGATACTTAAATATGACTAGAAAGTGTTAGAAACTGGGAGGTTTGTGTCAACATTTGACCAAGAAGATAATGTTGTTAACCACAGTTGATAATTTTGTCTCACTAACAAAATGATTCATGGCAAAATGCAGACAAGGATGTAACCAGTAGCAATGCAATGCAATAGTTTAAAGTAGGATATTTATATAGTGGAATGCAAGAGACATACAAAAGTATAGAAAATGAGGAGAGATGGACAATGAAATTCTCAAGGTCTTAACTTCTCAGATAAAACATTGTAGAAGAGTTTCAACAATTGAAATTTAGATGATGTAGGTAATGCTTCGGATAAGGCAATGGCACCCTACTCCAGTACTCTTGCCTGGAAAATCCCACGGACGGAGGAGCCTGGTGGGCTGCAGTTCATGGGGTTGCAAAGAGTTGGACATGACTGAGTGACTTCACTTTCACTTTTCACTTTCATGCATTAGAAGAGGAAATGACAACCCACTCCAGTGTTCTTGCCTGGAGAATCCCAGGGATGGGGGAACCTGGTGGGCTGCCATCTATGGGGTCACACAGAGTCAACGTAACTGAAGTGACTTAGCAGGTAATGCTTAAGGTACAGAAGTAGTTTGATGATTGACTAATGAAATAATTTCAATCATTTCAGAATTATAGTTACTACCTGAGCTGAGGGAGAACTTTGAGAACTGAATTATACAATGAAATTTTTATGACAGACAGAGAGCTGAGAAAATCAATAAAGCAAAGAAAAGCATGAAAGTTGAAACACAGAGTTAGAAACCAAATGAAGTATAATTAATATGCATAATGGAAAGATATGATGCCAGTAAATCTTGAAATTAAAATTTTTGTCTTGCTTTAAGCATTTAATATTTATTGGATTTCAAACCATCATGTAGAGAGATTAAAAGGGAATTATTGTGAGGAAATGGGAATTAGCACTTGTTAGTTCATTCTGAGACATTAAGCTTTGAAAGGGAGTATATATGAGGATTTAAAGTTTAAGTTTTGATTGATTTTATCCCCATCTCCATCTGACCAAAAAAGATTCTGGAACAGATTTGTAAACGTCAAGAACAGGGAGGAAGAAAAGAGTTTAAAGTTTTGATGAAGCAATTACTCCAGATTTTTTGGAACTGTATGTGGTGTGGAAGTGGGAATATCTCTATTTCCTAATGAATCTCATTTGTAGAGAGTCTTGCTACCCACACAGTTTGTCATTTTTATTTAGCGTTTATCTTTGAGCATATCATCAAATTGATGGCTTATTCAAAATAATAGAAGAATACAAACAATTTAATAATTTGATGTAGTATGGCTGCATGTCACATAATAATAGCCTTTAAAAAGATCCATGTTTTCAAAAAGTCCCTGGAGGCCCTCATGGAACTTAAATTACTGACTAAGTATTGTGAACCAGAAGGTACAAAGTGCAGTTTGATAGCCAGACTCAGTGGCACTGGGAGACCTAAAAAAGAAGAATTGGTGTTGTTTCAGCTTAGCACATGCCCATGAGTGCTATTATTGATTTTATGATATGTTGTTTGTAACTGAGATCAAAGCAATTGTAATGCCTCCAGGTTGTTTCTCTACCTTCCTTCCTTCCTCCACCTTTCCCACCCTATTCTCTCCCTCCTTTATCTTATCTTTCTTTGCCCTGTATTACACTGTAATACAAGAAAATAAACCAATTTAAAATATATATAAATACTTTTAAGATCATTTGTTAATGGTGGAATGGGTAGTCAGTTTTATAATTCACTTTGAACAAACAAATGGAAAAAAGTAACTAGAATATCACTTTTCAGAAAGTCAGAAACAGGAATAAGTACATTTTAAAAGGGCAGACAATAATGTGTACAGGGCAACTATGTTATATGTTATTCTTTACATTTTATTTACAATTATATATATATATGTNCATCCTCTGTCATCCCCTTCTCCTCCTGCCCTCAATCCCTCCCAGCATCAGAGTCTTTTCTAATGAGTCAGCTCTTCGCGTGAGGTGGCCACAGTATAGGAGTTTCAGCTTCAGCATCAGTCAGTCCTTCCAATTAATACCCAGGACTGATCTCCTTTAGGATGAACATGATCAAATGGTTAATAACAATGCTTACTTTTTAGAATTATTTATATATAAATAAAATAAAATTCTCCAATCTAGGCTTCAATAGTACATGAACCGAGAACTTCCATATGTTCAAGCTGGATTTAGAAAAGGCAGAGGAACCAGAGATCAAATTGCTGGATCTTAGAAAATGCAAGAGAATTCCAGAAAAAACATCTGCTTATGCTAAAGCCTTTGACTGTCTGGATCACAAAAAACTATGGAAAACTGTTCAAGAGACGGGAATACCAGACCACCTTACCTACCTCTTGTGAAACCTGTACGCAGTTCAAGAAGCAACAGTTAGAAACAGAAATGGAACAATAGCCTATTTCCTAATTGGGAAAGGAGTACATCAAGGCTGTACTGTCACCCTGATTATTTAACTCACATGCAGAACACATCATGCAAAATGCTGGGCTGGATGAAGCACAAGCTGGAGTCAAAATTGCCATGAGAAATATCAATAACCTCAGATATGCAGATGGCACCACCCTTATGGCAGAAAATGAAGAGGAACTAAAGAGCCACTTGATGAAGGTCAAAGAGGAACGTGAAAAAGCTGGCTTAAAACTAGGCATTCAATAAATGAAGATTACGGCATCTGGTCCCATCACTTCATGGCAAATAGATGGGAATGAATGAAGTCGCTCAGTTGTGTCTGACTCTTTTGTGACCCCATGGACTGTAGCCTATAAGGCTCCTCCGTCCTTGGGATTTTTCAGGCAAGAGTGTTAGAGTGGATTGCCATTTCCTTCTCCAGAGGATCTTCCTGACCCAGGAATCGAACCCATGTCTCCCACATTGCAGACAGATGCTTTACCGTCTAAGCCACCAGGGAAACCCTAGATATGCCCTAAATAGATGGGGAAACAATGGAAACAGTGACAGACTTCATTTTCTTGGGCTCCAAAATCACTGCAAATGGTGATTACAACCATGAAATTAAAAGATGCTTACTCCTTGGAAGAAAAGCTATGACAAATCTAGACAGCGTATTAAAAAGCAGAGATGTTCATTTGCCAATAAATGTTCGTCTAGTCAAAGCTATGAACTTTTCAGTAGTCATGTACAGATGTGAGGGCTTGCCTATAGAGAAGGCTGAGTGCCAAAGAATTGATGCTTTTGAATTGTGGTGTTGGAGAAGACTTTTGAAGAGTCCCTTGGGCTGATCAAACCAATCAATCCTAAAGAAATCAATCCTGCATATTCATTGGAAGGACTGATGGTGAAGCTGAAACTCCAATACTTTGGCCATCTGATGTGATGAGTTGACTCATTAGAAAACACCCTGATTCTGTGAAAAACTGATGGCTGGAGAAGGGGACAACAAAGGGTGAGGTGGTTGGATGGCATCACTGCCTCAATGGACATAAGTTTGAGCTCCAGGAGATAGTGTAGGATAGGGAAGCCTGGCATGCTGCTGTCCACTGGGTCTCAAAGAGGTGACTGAACAACAACAAAAATAAAATTATTTTATAACTTGCCTTTTCCCCCTTAATACTACATATTCCAATTAGCATATTTTTCATTAGTATACTTAAACATCATCATATTAATGGTTATGTTACTTAATCCCTTGTTGACAACTTAGGCTATTTTCAGTGTTATACTACTAAAAATAATATTTTAATGAACATTCACATAGCTTATGTTTTTGCACATATTTGTAATATTTTCCTTAGTATAAATTCCAGGAAGTGAAGTTGTTGTATCTGAGGGCTTTCTTTTTAAGCTCCTTAATGCTGCTGTTGCTGCTAAGTTGCTTCAGTTGTGTCCGACTCTGTGCAGCCCCATAGATGGCAGCCCACCAGGCTCCCCCATCCCTGGGATTCTCCAGGCAAGAACACTGGAGTGGGTTGCCAATTCCTTCTCCAATGCATGAAAGTGAAGTCGCTCAGTCATGTCCGACTCTTAGCAACCCCATGGACCACAACCTACTAGGTGCCTCCATCCATGGGATTTTCCAGGCAAGTGTACTGCAGTGGGGTGCCATTGCCTTCTCAAAAGGCCCTTAATAGGTATCCCCNTCGCTCAGTCATGTCCGACTCTTAGCAACCCCATGGACCACAACCTACTAGGTGCCTCCATCCATGGGATTTTCCAGGCAAGTGTACTGCAGTGGGGTGCCATTGCCTTCTCAAAAGGCCCTTAATAGGTATCCCCAAATCTCTTCCTCCTGAAATTCATAAAAGCTTAAAGCTTAAACTCTCACCTGTAGTGTAGGAGTGTTCCTTTTTGATGGAAAGAGAGATTTAGATATAAGAAGAAAGAATGGAGACCTTCTGACCAGTTTTTGATTGGGTTGTTTATTTTTTTATGATATTGAGCTGCATGAACTGTTTGTAAACTTTGCAGACTAATACCTTGTCAGTTGCATTGTTTCCAAATATTTTTTCTCATTTTGTGCATTGTCTTTTTATTTTGTTTATGGTTTCCTTTGCTGTGCAAAAGCTTTTGAGTTTAATTAGGGCCCATTTGTTTATTTTTTCTCTTATCTCCATTATTCTGGAAGACTGATGAAAAAAAGATATTACTGTGATTTGTGTCAGAGTGTTCTGCACAGAGTTTCCTCTGAGAATTTTATAGTATTAGATCCTATATTTAGTTCTTTAGTCCTTTTTTATTTTATTTTTGTGTATGGTGTTAAATAATGTTATAATTTCTTTTTTTTTTTTACATGTATTAGTCCAGTTTTTCCAGCACCATTTGTTGAAAAGACTGTTTTTTCTCCTTTGTATACTCTTGCCTCCTTTGTTATAGATTAGGTGACTATAACTTCATAGGTTTATTTCTAGGCTTTCAGTTCACTTCAGTTCAGTTGCTCAGTCATGTCCAACTCTTTGTGACCCCCAAGGACAGCAGCATGCCAGGCTTCCCTGTCCATCACCAACTCCCAGAGTTTACCCAAACTCATGTCCATTGAGTTGNCTACTGGAATTCTTATCACCAAATCAGCAAGAGTGATGTCTATGTTTGAGAAGAAAAATCTACACTTACCATAGAGACTTGCTTGAAAAATTTACTGTACTGCATGGTTTCTGTGGCAATTCAACTGCAGTGAGCTATATATATATATGTGTGTATATATATATATATATATATATATATCTTTTCTCCACAATATTAGAAAATGCTCAATTCTAATTATTATTAAATTGAAATAAATTAGTTTAATAAAATTAATTAAATGAAGCTGATTTCAGTTCAGTTCAGTCACTCAGTCGTGTCTGACTCTGCAACTCCATGGACCACAGCATGCCAGGCCTCCCTGTCCATCACCAACTTGCAGAGTTTACCCAAACTCATGTCCATTGAGTTGGTGATGCCATCCAACCATCTCATCCTCTGTTGCCCCCTTCTCCTTCTGCCTTCAATCTTTCCCAGCATCAGGATCTTTTCAAATGAGTCAGTTCTTCGGATCAGGTGACCAAAGTATTGGAGTTTCAGCTTCAGGGTCAGTGGTTCCAATGAACACCCAGGGCTGATCTCTTTTAGGATGGACTGGTTGGATCTTTTTGCAATCCAAGGGACTCTCAAAAGTCTTCTTCAACACCACAGTTCAAAAGCATCAATTCTTCTGCACTCAGCTTTATAGTCCAACTCCCACATCCATACATGACTACTGGAAAAAACATAGCCTTGACTAGACAGACCTTTATTGGCAAAGTAATGTCTCTGCTTTTTAATGAAGCTGGTAAGTTAGTGAAAATTTGAACTTCCTTATAAAATCTGCCTCAAATTTTCTGAAACTGAATTTTAAAATGCTTAGCAGAAACTATTTAAAAACCCAATTTAAAAGCAAATTTAAAACTCAACCACTTTGGGAAATTACCAAAAGAAAATAAATACTTTTTTCCTTAAAAAGTAGGAAATATATGCATAATGAATAGTTTACAACAGCATAGAGATGTTCAGAAAATCTTGCAAGAAGCTAAAACCCTGTTATTCAGTTTTACAGTACTTCTCTTAATGTAAAATTATGTCAGTGTGACTTTATTTTAAAACTGGAATTCATAATCTACTGGTCATTTAAAAAAATCTGTCAGCCTTTCATTATTTGACAGTACTGCATCTACTTCAGTTCTGTATGTTTGTAACTTTTTAAAATCCTCTGAGTTTTGCAATTCCTTTTCTACTTTCTGATATCTATCTCTGTTCCTGAGAGTTCACAGCTCTGTTTTTGTCCTATTTTCTTTCTCTTGCCTACTCTTTTTTCCCCAGAGCATTTGCTTTCCTGGCTTCTACTATAACCTGGGCACAGAAAACTCTCAAATTTTCATGCCTCTGTTACTTTCTTGCCTTTAAATTTTCAGTGACTCTCCGATGGCATTTAGGCTAGCATTCCAGTTTTACCCAGGGCTTCCTTCATATGGCAGTGGTAAAGAATCCACCTGCAATGGCAGGAGACCCCCATTCGATTCCTTGGCTAGGAAGATCTGCTGGAGAAGGGATATGCTATAGACTCCAATATTCTTGGGCTTCCCTTATGGCTCAGCTGGTAAAAAAAAGAAATCTGCCTGCAATGTGGGAGACCCGGGTTCCATCTCTGGGTTGAGAAGATCCCCTGGAGAAGGGAAGTGAAAGTAAAGTCACTCAGTTGCATCTGACTCTTTGTGACTCCATGAACTATAAAGTTAATGGACTTCTCCAGGCCAGAATAACGGAGTAGGTAGCAAGCGACTTCACCTTCACCAGCCTTTCTCTTCTGCAGGGGATCTTCCCAACCCAGAGATCTAACTGGGATCTCCTGCATTACAGGCAGATTCTTTACCAGCTGAACTACTAGGGAAGCCCTTGGAGAAGAGAAAGGCTATCAGTTTTAACCAAGTTCTACCATATCTTTTAAGACAGAATTTAAACATTCGACAGATGCTGCTTCCTCTGGTAAGAAAATTCTTATTCTGCTTTTTGCTAAGCTGAAGCTTATTCATCCTTCAAGTTTTAACATAAACATGTTAAATGGCCTCCAGTGGCCTTCTCTGATATCCACAGTATCAATTAAGTCCCCTCCACTTCATTTCCTCATACCCTATTTTTTGTCCATAGGGATTATTTCACAGTTTTCTGTTATCTGTTTATTTGTATGATTATGTGTGTTATATCTGTCTTTGATCCTATGCTATAAGCAGTCTGAAGATAGTGACCATACCAGATTTATTCCCCAGTCTATGCTCAGAAACAAATACAGAAACTCTCAAAATATAAGTGGATGAACCAATTAAATACTTTTTTAACTTATGAGCTAGAGTTATATTTTCAGTTGTTTGGAAGATTTACACATATTGTTAATTGTTACTTCCCCAAACTTTTCATGTCAAAAACTATATTCATCTTTTCCTGAAAGAGATTCCCCCTCATTGCTACATTTTATAAACCTGGAATCATCTTGATTTTATTTCATTTCCCCCATTATTATTTTATACATGAAATAGCTTTATTTCTTCATTCATAATTTCTCTCCTATTTTCATTTTTTCTCCTTCCCGGAACCACAAAATTCATTACCACATTGAAAATACAAACTCATATTTTATGTATATTTTCTTATGAACTAGAATATTTGAAGAACGTGTTCTGTTTATGTAGACATAATTCTGCATATCTCTTTGCAAAAACATATAATTATCTTTCAGGTCTTTGTTTACAAGTAACATTTTTGTAGGAAAACTCTTTTTGGTTATTGTCACAAGTGGCTTCCCCAGACCCTGAAATGGGGTTTAGTGATTTGAATGTTACTTAAGGGTTTAATTGGAGTTGATACCTTTAGAAGGAAGAGAAAGAAAGCATGATGGACTAAGAGAGAAGCCTGTCTATGATGGTGGCCTTATGGCTGCCTTGGCTGACTGCAGGGGTTCTGAAGCTAAAATGGTCCATCAGGTTGTTCTGTGTTAGTTCAAAATGTCACACCATTTTTATGTTTACCTCCATCATTGGGTGAGCCTGGAGGAGACTGACCTTGTATAAAATCACATGGCTGTCCAAGGGTGAGGTAATCCCTGAAGCAGCTGACAATGTCAGTCCCAACAGCATGCACATTTCTTACTTGGTGGAGCTGGGTGACATGTCATAGTTTCCACCACCGTCACTGAAGGCTGAATTAGTGCAAGTGTTTTGCATACTGCTTTACAGTTCCAAGGGAACTTTGGGTTTATCCATATGGTTTAATTTGTTTAATTTAAACAGAAAACACAATCTAAGGACATTAAAAAAAAAAAACACTTATCTAGGATTTGTTAATTTAGGATTCAGGATAATTTTTATTGTATTATTCAATGGATTTTTCTGTCTTTTCCAGTATTTTTGAATAAAAAATAAACATGAATTACAGTAACCTTCTTTGAACTTTCAATATTATACTATGTTTATCCAGATCTTGACATTAGATAACCTTATTGTAATTTTCTATTTAGTTATGTATTAATCATTATTCCAAATTTCCACCAGGACAAGTTCTTCCTCAATTTAATTCTAGAAAATACCAGAAATACAGCAGTGCATTTACCAAATATGTTTTTGAATGAATGAGAATTGCTGTGTGTCAGATTTCAGAGATGTAATTTGAGTGGAAACTTGTGACATGATTCCTCTATGTGTCTTGTCTATAAATTGTGAATCTTATAAATTCAAGAAGTACAAGACTGCAAGCTCATGAATGGATCTGAGGCACAGAATTCTGTTAGAGTAGCAAGCTGGACTCTTGGTCACAACAAGGAGAATCACTTTTATCCATTTTCTCACTCTCTTAAGAATGTCTTTTTGATCCTGTAATTAACTTGGCATTTGAAGAGTGATAAATTTAAATCCTCTCTTCAAGAACTTGTACTAAGACTAGAACTCAGCTATCCATGTGGCATATTTTATGTAAGCCAGCTCATGGAACTTGCTCTAACAGCCAATCTACTTTATCCAAACCCCATCCCAATGCCAGAATGTAACTATTACAAATTCATTGATGAGCAAATACCAAGAGTGATCCAAGGAAGAGGGAAAGATGTTGATAGCTGACAACGGGTCCTGATGAAGTTCATTTCTATAACTGACCTATCACACATTCCTGGCTTTGATTTTGTATTGAAAGAATTTAAGGTTAATTGAAAGTGAAGTGATAGTAAAGTCACTCAGTCATGTTTGACTCTTTGCGACCCCATGGACTGTAGCTTACCAGATTCCTCTGCCCATGGGATTTTCCAGGCAAGAGTACAGGAGTGGGTTGCCATTTCCTTGTCCATAGGGCTAATTAAATGGAATCAATTAAAATTTTCCTAAATTTCTATGGTTCCATGTTTGGGTTAGTATACCTAAGTACAAAGGAAAACCTCTGAATTGTAGAAGCTGTCTTAAAGCTGTGTTTGTGAACTCAAGCTTTTTAATGTGCAATAGTCACATAGAACTGTTCCAAGTTTTATTTAATATTTTGCTTAAATCTACTTTCATAAACACAAAACATTTTTATAGAAAAAAATTAAACCACTTATTAAATTAGCGAGTAATAAAAAAAGAAACTATCATTTTTACCAATAGAAATCAGCCATATTTAAATACTATTATATTCAATTCAGATTTCATGAAAAATTATATATGATTGAGAGAATATGCCCTACACAGTGATAAGTAGTCTAATAAAGATTAGTTTAGTTTTTCCCCTTTCTTTACCCACTAACATCCTGCATAGTTTCAAGCTAGAGGTCTGTCAGAATTTGGGAATAATAGCCCTAAAACTATCAACATATGAAATCACATTATTCCTGAATTTTAAATATAAGAACCTCAGATTAAAAAAAAAAAAAGATTTAACAATTATCTTACATAGCCTTAATGAGCAGAATTTGTATTCCCTAGTGAGATTCATTAACAAAATTATTAAAAAGTATAAGGGCTTCCCTGGTGGCTCAGAGGTTAAAGCGTCTGCCTCCAAAGCAGGAGACCTGGATTCGATCCCTCGGTCGGGAAGATCCCCTGGAGAAGGAAATGGCAATCCACTTCAGTATTCTTGCCTGGAGAATCCCATGGATGGAGAAGCCTAGTAGGTTACAGTCCACGGGGTCGCAAAGAGTTGGACACGACTGAGCGACTTCACCTCACCATTGTGCTTAAAGTTAACCATAAGAATATTTTATCATCCAAAGAATATTTGAATGTAATATTTTATTTGCATTAAAATCTGCTGCTTTGCTTTGAATAAGCTTTAGAATGGGAACTCAAAAGCTGAAAACCCTTCTTTTCTCATGAAATCATATGGTGAGTAGAAATGGATAGGTCATGCAGCTCTATCATCTGACTTCAAAGTTGGATACATCTAAACTACTCCTAACAGATGAAATTCTGTTCTCTTTTAAGATACCACTTAAAAAGGAAATTTTAACTTTATTTCAGGGATATTTCTTCAATACTAATACCCTTAACACAAGGGAAATCTGAGCATTTAAGGCAGAGTTGATCTGCTAAATGTTGATATTTGCTGATCTGCTAAATGTCTTATTTAATTTCAAATGACAAAAAATAAATTGTAAATCATCTTTTAAAAATAATGCTTAAATCTATCCTTGTCTCCTCTTTTCTAAACTAAAAATCTGAGGTAATTTTTTAATTATGCAAAAATTCTGAAAATTTATGAGAACTTCATAGCTTTTAAAATGTGGACTTTTGAAATGGTTATAATTTTCATGTATGGGAATAATTTTCTATTACAGCAAGCAGTTTTCAAATACCCAAATTTTCACACTAATTTACATAATAATACTTTACTTACATTATTCTGTTTCATAGCTATCATCAGAAAAAAAAAATTGGCCAATGATCCAATGATATATTTCCCAAGTTTATGACTTTGTCGTTACTTATCAGATATTATAAGAATAAATATTCCCACTTAGAGAAGAAAGAATCATTAAAAAATATATATTTCACCTAATGTTTTATAAAGTTACATTCATTGACCTATTTAGAACATTACATTAACAAATAAAAATGTCTATGGGGAAAACAGTTAATGACATTATATCATACAGACAAACCAAAATATTATATCATGAAATACTGGTAAGACTAAAACAAAAGTACCAGAATTTGAAAGTAAAATAAGTTTTTTATTCACTTCACTTTATGGAAATGGATGTTTCTAATATGTACATTTTTCATGTAGCTAGATTTTTTAAAAAGGTGAAAAATCTGTGTATTGATTAAAGCTTTATAACCAGTATAAATACCACATGAAGGAGCCAATTCAATCCAGTCCAATCTAAATCGGTTCAGTTCATTTTTATTTATTTATTTATTTATTTTTTAATTTAACTTTACAATACTCTATTGGGTTTGCCATACATTGACATGAATCCACCACAGGTGTACACAAGCTCCCAATCCCGAATCCCCCTCCCACCTCCCACCCCACAACGTCTCTCTGGATGATCCCCATACACCAGCCCCAAGCATCCTGCATCCTGTATCAAACATAGACTGGTGATTCGTTTCTTACATAATAATATATATGCTTCAGTGCCATTCTCCCAGATCATCCCGCCCTCTCCTACTCCCTCTGAGGCCAAAAGTCCATTCTCTATGTCG
>SJYV01010307.1:81062-126236 GCA_006410875.1 Neotragus pygmaeus | reverse complement strand
ATATTTTTGAGATTAGTTGTTTGTCAGTTGCTTCATTTGCTATTGTTTTCTCCCATTCAGAAGGCTGTCTTTTCACCTTACTTATAGTTTCCTTTGTTGTGCAGAAGCTTTTAATTTTAATTAGATCCCATTTGTTTATTTTTGTTTTTATTTCCAGTATTCTGGGAGGTGGATCATAGAGGATCCTACTGTGATTTATGTCAGAGAGTGTTTTGCCTATGTTCTCCTCTAGGAGTTTTATAGTTTCTGGTCTTACATTTAGGTCTTTAATCCATTTTGAGTTTATTTTTGTGTGTGGTGTTAGAAAGTGATCTAGTTTCATTTTTTTACAAGTGGTTGACCAGTTTTCCCAGCACCACTTATTAAAGAGATTATCTTTACTCCATTGTATAGTCCTGCCTCCTTTGTCGAAGATAAGGTGTCCATAGGTGTGTGGATTTATCTCTGGGCTTTCTATTTTTCAGTTGCTCTGTCTTGTCCGACTCTTTGAGACCCAATGAATTGCAGCATGCCATGCCTCTCTGTCCATCACCAACTCCCAAACGCATGTCCATTGAGTCAGTGATGCCATCCAACCATCTTATCCTCTGTCATACCCTTCTCCTCCTGCCCCCAATCACTCCCAGCATCAGAGTCTTTTCCAATGAGTCAACTCTCCGCATGAGGTGGCCAAAGTATTGGAGTTTCAGCTTTAGCATCAGTCCTTCCAAAGAACACCCAGGACCAATCTCCTTTATAATGGACTGGTTGGATCTACTTGCACTCCAAGAGACTCTCAAGAGTTCTCCAACACCACAGTTCAAAAGCATCAATTCTTCGGTGCTCAGCTTTCTTCACAGTCCAACTCTCACATCCATACATGACCATTGGAAAAACTATAGCCTTTACTAGATGGACTTTTGTTGGCAAAGTAATGTCTCTGCTTTTGTATATGCTATCTAGGTTGGTCATAACTTTCTTTCCAAGGAGTAAGTGTCTTTTAATTTCATGGCTGCAATCACTATCTGCAGTGATTTTGGTGCCCCAAAAGTCTGACACTGTTTTGATTGTTTTCCCACCTATTTCCCATGAAGTGATGGGACCAGATTCCATGGTCTTAGATTTCTGAAAGCTGAGTTTAAGCCAACATTTTCACTCTCCTCTTTCACTTCCATCAAGAGGCTTTTTAGTTTCTCTTTACTTCTGCCATAAGTGTGGTGTCATCTACATATCTGAGGTTATTGATGTTTCTCCCAGCATTCTTAATTCCAGCTTCTGCTTCCTCCAGTCCAGCATTTCTCATGATGTACTCTGCATGTAAGTTAAATAAGCAAGGTGACAATATATAGACTTGATGTACTCCCTTTCCTATTTGGAAATCATCCTTGATGATTTATTAGTCCTGGTATCACTTAGAACCACCCCCTACCAAACTGATTAAGTCTCACCTTTATTTTAAAGAAGGCACTGCTAAAATGATGTCCTGTGATTTCAAAGGCTAGTTGGTAGAAGACATAATTTTTTTTCACCCTGCTGTGTCTTGGTTCACTAGCTCTGGGGGAAACTAAATCTTATAGCAATAGCATGGTCCAGCAATCTTATGGAAAAATTCACATGGGAAGGAATTCTTGGCTTCCTGTCAACAACCTAATATGTCAAGCATTTGAATGAGTGTTGTTGGAGGCAGGCTCCAGACTCAAGTAACTTTAAGAAGACAACTCCTTTGGCCTACATATTAATTGCAGTCTCATAAGGAACTCTGTATAAAATGGTAAAGATACATACTTTTAAGATGCTAAATTCTAGGATGATTTCTTAAATAGCAATAGATAGCTGATATGTTATCCTAAGCTCTAAAGAAATAGAGTGTTTCATCTTTTCTGATTATAAAAGTAAAGTATTACCTTGTTTTAATATCAGTTTTTGGAACATTACAGATCAGGTAATATATGAAAAGATAAAAATAGAATAAAATCAACACACTCCCAGGTAGACAAGGATATCTTTGATGTTAATGATTATGGGTGATTTTCTAGACATGAGATATATAGATAGAGTTACTGAACACATAAATGGAGATTTTGAATATATGAGGAAAATTAAACAAAAACCATATCTGTGATATTTGATAAACTCAACTTTAGAAATTGGTTTGATAAACTGCACAGATTCATTGATTCAAAATATATACATATAAATATATACGCACATTTCCCCTTCGCTCCCCTCCCACGAGGTAAGTTTTTTTAAGCAAGTTATGTGGGAAGAGTTGTAACACAGTCACTCTGAAGACACCATTAACCGATGCCTAAAACTTAAGTGAGTGAACCTAAGAGCTAAGATGTAGTTTTTGTGTGTTTTTTTTAATTACTAAAATGCACTCTCTTCAATGTCATATAATGTGTAAGGTTATATGCTATACATTGAAACTACCAGAGTAAAAGTTTTATATAAAAATATGATTTGATTTTTTTCTGCTAATTTTTTTGTTATCATCATTTTTTTTTCCTTTTCTTTTTTCTTTTGGATTATAGATTTTCTTGAGTAATCCTCAATGGTAGATTTCCCTTCTTAACTTTCTTTCTTTTTTTTAAATTCATCCTTCATTTCCAAGATGAGGTAAACATGGGAAATTTGCTCAAGCAAATCTTTTCAGCACTTCTACAATTTTAAATATCATGCATCAGTCTTCAGTTTATAAGAGATTTGGGGAAAATAAAAGAGAGAGAGAGATTTGGAGTTTACTTTAGAGTAATTTACAATGTACACATCTTTTGTTATTAATATATCCATTGTTGTTGAGTTATTTATATTTTATTTTTTCTCCTCTATCTTATATAAGATTTTTATATTTTGTATACTATAGTATTGTTCTGATGTAATACACACATACACACTCACAGAAATGAACAGAGACACATTTTGGCAACATTTAAAAAATTTTTTCACATGTGTATAACTTGATTAAAAATCTACTTCATATATATTTATTGATTACTAATGTCTTGTATAAAAGTTGTCTCTATTTAATCTGTTAGGCAGACCAAATGTTTGTTTATTAATTTTAAAATTGTCAATGTAATTTAGCTCTGCTATTTTCTTTTTTGCCAGATTATTAATTAAATATCATGAAACGAATACTACATAGACATGTAATTTCATTAATTTGGCAAACACAGTTTTATAACTATCACATGATCAAGATACAGGAGATTTCTACAAATAGTTATTTATGATGCCTTAATAGTCAATCTCTTATCTCAATCCCACTCAAAATACACATGCAATTGCTGATTTTTCTACCCCAATTATTTTAATTTTTCAGACTATTGCATAACTGGGACAATATAAAGGGTAGAACTGCTCAGACATTTTGGATCAATTGCACTACAATTCTAATCCAGGATTTGAGCTCCATAATCTCCTATGATGTGAACCAAGGCAACCTGACTTCTCTGGCCAGTCTTGCTACGTTTTATGTCTTTGCTCTTTCCTAGATGGCTCAGTGGTAAAAATAAATAAATAAAAATATCTGTCTGCCAATGTAGAAGATGCGGTTTTAATCCCTGAGTTAGGGAGATACCCTGGAGGAGGAAATAGCAACCCACTTCCATATTCTAGCCTGGAAAGTCCAATGGGCAGAGGAGCCATGGGATCAAAAACAGTTGGACAAAACTTAGCAACTAAGCAAAAATATGAGCTCTATGTCTTCCACAAGTTTTGTTTCCCTAAGAAATATTCTTCCCACTATTTTTGTCCTTCTTCCCCAAGACAGAGACCAGAGCAGTGTCAGTTCAGTTCAGTTCAGTTGCTCAGTCGTGTCCAACTCTTTGCTACCCCATGAATTGCAGCATGCCAAGCCTCCCTGTCCATCACCAACTCCCAGAGTACATTCAGGCTCACGTCCATTGAGTCAGTGATGACATCCAGCCATCCTGTTGTCCCCTTCTCCTCCTGCCTCCAATCTCCAATGAGTCAACTCTTCTCATGAGGTGGCCAAAGTACTGGAGTCTCAGCTTCAGTGTCATTCCTTCCAAAGAAATCCCAGGGTTGATCTCCTTCAGAATGGACTGGTTGGTTCTCCTTGCAGTCTAAGGGACTCTCCAGAGTCTTCTCCAATACCACAGTTCAAAAGCATCAATTCTTCAGCGCTCAGCCTTCTTCACAGTCCAACTCTCACATCCATACATGACCACAGGAAAAACCATAGCCTTGACTAGACGGACTTTAGTCGGCAAAGTAATGTCTCTGCTTTTCAATATGCTATCTAGGTTGGTCATAACTTTTCTTCCAAGGACTAAGCGTCTTTTAATTTCATGGCTGCATTCACCATCTGCAGTGATTTTGGAGCCCCAAAAAATAAAGTCTCACAGTGTTTCCACTGTTTCCCCATTTATTTCCCATGAAGTGATGGGACCAGATGNCCTTGACTAGACGGATTTTAGTCGGCAAAGTAATGTCTCTGCTTTTGAATATGCTATCTAGGTTGGTCATAACTTTTCTTCAAAAGAGTAAGTGTATTCTAATTTCATGGCTGTAGTCACCATCTGCAGTGATTTAGGAGCCCCCCAAAATAAAGTCTGATACTGTTTTCACTGTTTCCCCATCTATTTCCCATGAAGTGATGGGACCAGATGCCATGATCTTCGTTTTCTGAATGTTGAGCTTTAAACCAACTTTTTCACTCTCCTCTTTCACTTTCATCAAGAGGCTTTTCAGCTGCTTTTCACTTTCTATCATAAGGGTGGTGTCAGCTGCATATCTGAGGTTATTGATATTTCTCCTGGCAATCTTGATTCCAGCTTCTGTTTCTTCCAATCCAGCGTTTCTCATGATGTACTTACTCTGCAATAAGTTAAATAAGCAGGGTGACAATATACAGCATTGAGGTACTCCTTTTCCTATTTGGAACAAGTCTGTTGTTCCATGTCCAGTTCTAACTGTTGCTTCCTGNGTCGTCCCTTTCTCCTCCTTCCCCCAATCCCTTCCAGCATCAGAGTCTTCTCCAGTGAGTCAACTCTTCGCATGAGGTGGCCAAAGTACTAGAGTTTCAGCTTTAGCATCATTCCTTCCAAAGAAACCCCAGGGCTAATCTCCTTCAGAATGGACTGGTTGGATCTCCTTGCAGTCCAAGGGACTCTCAAGAGTCTTCTCCAACACCACAGTTCAAAAGCATCAATTCTTCGGCACTCAGCCTTCTTCACAGTCCAACTCTCACATCCATACATGACCACAGGAAAAACCATAGCCTTGACTAGACAGATTTTAGTCGGCAAAGTAATGTCTCTGCTTTTGAATATGCTCTCTAAGTTGGTCATAACTTTTCTTTCAAGGAGTAAGCAAGCGTCTTTTAATTTCGTTTATTTCTACATAGTCATCTCTTAATTCAAGGGTTATATCTCATTAAATTTGTCCTGTATTTTCCTCTCATCTTTTCTAACAGTGATATTAATTTGAATGGCTAACAGCTGCAATAGTAGTCATGGTAAGGAAGGAATGGGGCTTCCCTGGTGGTTCAGTGGTTAAGAATATGCCTGCCAATGCAGGGGACATAGATTGATCCCTATTCCTGGGAGATCCCATGTGCTGCAGGGCATCTAAGCCCATGTGCCACAAGCACTGAGCCCACAAGTTCTAGAACCTGTCCTCTGCAAAGAGAAGCCAGCACACCACAATGAAGAGTAGCCCCCACTCTCTGAAAATAGAGAAAGCCCTCAGGCAACAACAGAGACCCAGCGCACCCAAAAGTAAGTAAAATTAAAAAAATAATAATTAAAAAAATTCATGGTAAGAATATTAACAAAACTTTGCTATCGTTACACAACAGTTTCAGCAATACCTGAAAACTAAAGTCTCTTATTTAAAAATATTGTATCAAAAAATAAATAAAAACATTGTATCAGCTTAATCTGTTTTTTTAAGATTAAATTTAATACAATTTAATAACATTGTATTTCTTAATCTGTTGACTTATTCTGATATGAGAACTTCATTTGAAATATCTGTTTCTATTCAACTTGATGCTCTGTGTGATAGACTCATTTATTTTGTGGTGACATCAAAATCTGCCCATTATCCCTTAGAAATAAAATGCTTCCAAAGGAGGCCAGGGGTGGGGTTGGAGGGCAATCATTTTGTTTTCTACTCTTCAGAAGATATTCCCTTCGTTCCTGGATCTTGAAGCAGGGTCTGCTTTGTTAGAGATGTTAGGTCATGTCCTGCCCAGGTTGGAGCTAACCTAGGACTCAGTTATATTTAATGATAGGGAATCAGTAAGTGCATCTCACTGCTCTCACCATCTGGACAGCTTGAATCCAGCCCTTATTTATTTTGGTGCCTTTGAGAACTGACATAAAATCAAATTCCATTCTTCTGGGCAAGCAGAAGGAACCCAAAGAAGAAAACAGAGAAGAAACTAAATGAGCCCCGTGGGAAATCAAGCCAGAGTGGACATTCAGTCCAAGTGGCAGAAATAACTTTCTGCTTGGAGGTAAAACTATTTAGAAGTCAGTCAGTCACGTGTGGATGATGAACCAAAATGGTTCTAAATGTGACTGCTTTAATAAAGAACAGAAGAAAATTTAATAAGGACTTAACACTTAATGGGGATGGAAGAAAATGATTAGGAAATAATTAAAAGGAAAACAGTATATTCTACAAAGCAGAAAAATGTGATGAAAAATTAAGTGATCACTCTTCCCCCTTGGGCTTTTTAATTTTTTTCCAGGCTGGAAAAATATTCCTGCTTCTGCCCATACTTTGAAATATCTAGAACATTGAATTTATTGATGGAAAGTGTACTTACCAACTAATCAGAGAAATTCTAAAGGGAAAAGAGTGCTGTACACATCAGAGGTACCCTAGAGACTCAGCTGTTCATAACTCTGCATGAACAGGGGGAAAGCGCTATAGTCCCATTAAAGGGCGACGTAGTTGTTTAAAGAATGAACAAAAAGCAGCATTTCTTCATTAGCGTCATTGCAGGAAGCTGATGCTGTGAAAGCTGGAGGCCATCAAATGGAATATTGCAGCAATAAAAGAGAATGAAAAAATGAAATGCTCCATTCTCTTGTCAATCTCATATGCTTGTCTCTTTCCTTTTAATATACTTGACACTACCCTGGTCAGCTAATGCATATTTGCAGTTTCGTTTTGTGCTCCGTAATTGCGCTATGGGCGCTTATTCATTTGACAGAATTTGCTTTAAACGAAGGAAACTGGCAGGTTGGAAGAAAAAACCCAATGTTGCCAAATCACCAATTAAGGAAACTGCCAGAGGGAAAACTGATCCTGAGACTGGTATCTGTAAAAATGATATAATGATGCCACACTTTAGAAGACGTTCTAAAGAGACACTTAATGAAGGATGTGAGAGAGGTGCATTATAGGCTGGCTAATGTTGCCAAGCGTAGACCATGAAGATGGATACAATGGGGTACAGTCATTTTTACAAAAATCTGGACAAGGAAACAACAAATATATCCAATTGTGATGCAGTTGACAGGTAGACTGATTCTCCCTCCATAACTGGAAGAAGTCAGCCTTATGATCAATTCTGTTCAAAACCCCTGTGACGGGATGTCACCTTGGTAGACAGTGCGTGCGTGGATATCAGTCAGTAGACACATGAAGGTGAAGGGGGCACATGGCTCTGGCCCTCCTTCTTGGATCTCATAATCTAGCAAAGAAGTAGGCAGGCACACGGGTTAATTGGATGAAGGATGAATCATGAAAGTGACGGCTTTTCCCACTGAGTCACCTGCTGGTATCAGGGTGACTGTTCTTCCTCTGGTCTCTGTCACCCTTCTTCGCTACAGGATCCTTGATTTTGTTCAATTTCTCCAATATCCCCCAGTATCTGGCTCCTCCTGGACAGGCAGCATCAAGTCTTTCTTGTCTTGGAATTGCTGAAGAGGCTTCAACTTCCTTCACCTTCTTAAATAAATGCACCTTTCTTTCTCTTGCTAATATGATCACTTCTATGAGTTAATTTCAATGAACTATTTCACATTTGATAATATACATGTTTCAATGCTATTCTCTCAAATCATACCACCCTCACCTTCTCCCACAGAGTCCAAAAGACTGTTCTATACCTCTGTGTCTCTTTTGCTGTCTCACATATAGGATTATCATTACCATCTTTCTAAATTCCATATATATAGTATACTGTATTGATGTTTTTATTTCTGGCTTACTTCACTCTGTATAATTTGATGCATGAGACAGGGTGCTCAGGGCTGGTGCACTTGGGATGACCCAGAGGGATGGGATGGGGAGGCAGGTGGGAGAGGGGCTCAGGATGGGAAACACATGTACATCCATGGCTGATTCATTCAATGTATGGCAAAACCACTACAATATTGTAAAGTAATTAGCCTCCAATTTAAATAAATAAATCAAAAAAAAAATTTCAATGAAATGTTATGAGCCATATCCTTGTCTCTTCACTCAGTTTTACAGAAGGCTCTCTCTCCCAGTAAGTGTGGAGGAGGAAGAGTTGAAAAGAATCCCCATCTGGCCACAGATTCCAGGCACCAGAATGGTGGTGTGAATATAGTCCTGGGAAATGACTGAGAGACTGGAGGTGGCATCATGGAAGACTTCGTGGAAGAGGTGATGGTTTGTTGAATGGGATACTTGGGCTCACCACTGGGCTGTATACAGTCAAGCTATGGCTCCTGTCCTGAAAACATTCTGAGTCCAGCCAAGGAGATAAACATGCATGAAATAAAGAACAGAACAACCTGTGGTTACATGTGTGATACAAATGCATTGAAATTTTTGGAACCGAAATTTATTTTCCTATCTCTGGGCTACATAAGACATTAGAAAAAAAATTAGGACTAGGCAAAAGCAACTTAGCTATTTGTTCTGGAAGAAACTTGCTTCTGGAAGTTAACACTGAACAACTAAAATAGCTCACTTGTCAAGAATAACAGCTTGCTTGTCGATACTCTAAGACTTTTGATTTGTGGGGTCATCAATCAAAAGCTCTTGTGTCATTAACTCTCTTCAGTCCTAACTAGTTCTCTGCCTTGCAAGACTTGCCTTAAATCATCCATCCTTGGCCCTGAAACACTCAAAATATCCTTCCCTGACTCCCTGCTCTGAGATACAATTAAGATACTCAAGTGAGTTCAGTAAACTTAGTTTTGCTTAATTGGAAGTTTTTTCCAGTGGCCTTTTTGAGAATTGACAGAATTTAATAATTTCCCATAAAGACAGGTGTCTAGGTTATCTGGTAATTTCTGTAGCCATACAGTTTGTCTATAAATACTTCCTTTATCTCAGGGTGTCTGAGGTTGGAGTCTAGAAATAAAGCATGTTGTTTGGTCACTAAGTAGTCCTTGACTCCTTTGTGACCTCATGGACTGTAACCCACCAGGCTCTTCTGTCCATGGAATTTCCAAGGCAAGAATACTAGAGGAGGTTGCCATTTCCTTCTCCAGGGGATCTTCCTGATTGAGGGAGTGAACCCATGTCTCCTGCACTGCAGGCAAATTCTTTTCGACTGAGCTACCTGGGAAGCCAGAAATATAACAATAACAGTGACCAAAAGGTCACACATCTAAAACAGTAATAAATCACTGGACTATGCTAAAGCATTCATCTTAACGGTACCCAGAGATGGGTAGGGGTGGCACTTTTGTTTCCTGGGGGCACTGATGAACTGGAACTGAGATTTAAATGACAGCTTTGGGTGAGGTTTTATTTATTTATTTATATTTTTAAATTTATGGCTGAGGTTTTATAACCTTACCTTATTCCTTAATCTTTAGTAGCCAAGGTTCCTCCTGGAGAAAAAGCAAAAGCTTAAGTCATGTCAGTGCCTGGGAATCAGATATACATTCAGTTACCTGACAAACTAGGCATAGAAGGACTCTCCAAGGGGCCAACTTCCAGATAGAGGGAACAAAACTTATTGTCAAGGCATGTGCAGGGATACATAGCCCCTGGTTCTTGGTCTTACCCAGGCCCCATCATTCTAGGAGTGCATGTATACTCTTAGCAGTGCTTAAAACTACAAACCATCTTACTGGACTCAGCAAGACCTTACTGGGGCCCAAACAACTCTGCTGTGGTGAAACAGCCCAACTCTTGGCAAGTCAGGGGGCTTGAGGCTCAGAGGATTAGAAGCAATGACAGCTGGACATCTCAGAGGCTCCCAGAGAGGGTGCTTGTCAGAGCAAGAGAGATCAGAGAGGCTGGCCCTAAGACCTGAACACATACAAGACATCCTAAGCTAACCTGAGAGGGTAAAGAGACATCATCACTCCCACTGTCTGATTCTGTGTGTGTGATCACATCCGCACTGAGGGGCTGGGGCCGCAGCAGGCAGAGTATTCATCACCACGGTGTTTTTGTGCTTGAGAGTCAGGAAGGAAGGCAGAGGAGTTGGACACGGTTCTGTCACTACCTTGTATTTTCCCCATTGGCTGCACATATTGATGTTAATTACCCTAGTTATTTTCAGGGCAGTACTAATTTTAAGTGATCTGTTCCACTGTCCCGGGAGAGCAGTGGGGATAAAGAAAAGAACTGAGGAGCCCCAGGACTATCAATACTATAGCTCCAGTGCTCCTCCTAACCAGCTGTGTCTTTGAGGAAGTCCGTTTCTCTCAATATGCTGTAGAAAAAGGAACTAATATGAACCGTATGGAACGATGACACAGATTTCTGGCTTTTGTGTCTCGCTTTTCCCCAGAGTAATCAAAGTGTGATAAGGCACAGGGCTGACTGGCTAGTGGACCTTTCACCACCTTCCGTGTAGAAGATGTGACAGCATTCTCCCCAGTGATGTGTGATAGAAGTGACGAGTCCCCTTTCCGCCCTGGTGCCTTGGGACCAGACCAGGCGAGGTTGCGTTTCCTTTTTCCATTGGCTGCACGTCTCACAAGGTATCCACTCAAAACTGGACAAAGAAGACTTCCCTGGGAGTCCAGTGACTAAGACTCCACCACACTCCCAAAGCAGGGTGTCTGGGTGTGATCCCAGGTCAGGGAACTAGATCCTACATGCTGCAATTGAAGATTCCACATGCCACCGCAAAGACTGACGATCCCACGTGCTACAACTGAGACCTGGTGCAGCCTAAATAAATAGATATTTCAAACAACAACAACTGGACAAAGAAACAAGATGGAGAGGACTCAGGGCCCAGAATAATTAATAATTACTGAGCTGCTCTGTTTATGTGAGGAAGAAACAAGGTGTCTTGCTTGAGCTACTATATTTTGGGGATCCTTACAGTTTAACCTTATCCAAGTCGGGTGGATCTCACAGAACTATCAGAAGCCAAAGAAAATAAAGGATGTGTCATCCCCTTGTAAACTCACGTGTTTTACGGAGAGATTACTGCAGCCACATAATTGAATGAGCCAACAATGGAAACATGAATTTCTGAAAAACTAAGAACACTCCAAACTCGGAAAAACTGCCAAACGGCATTACGCAGCTTAATCTTCCTAATGGAGCAAATTAAACAAGGGTAACAGGCACAGTGTTGCTGTCTGAGTGTTTGGTATCCATGCTGTCTTGGAAGTGGTAGCCACGGAGCCTGAGCAGCCACATCCGCGCTCTCTGCTTCTGCGCATGCTCAGGCTCGGATGAGGCTGGCCCGAGTTCACGTTCATCACTCTGAGAAGTGGTCTTAGGACTCCAGGTTGTGCCTGGGGCCTGCTCTTGGCTGAGGCCCCGCGCGATTGTCTACTCTTCAGTTCCAAGCTCACTCACAGACACAACTTAAGCAATTAAACAAGATCGACCAGTAGAATCTCCCAGTTCCCTTCATTACAACCCTTCACCAACTCCCTCAACATCCGTGAGAAAGCGGAAAGCAGGTGTATCGCTCTTAACCGGACAGCAAACAGATGTTTGAGGACGGAATGAGCCAGCCCACGGGGGACCTATGGGAACAAAACAGAACTCAGCACAGCTGCCCTGCAACTGCTTCTGACCGGGCCTGCCAGGCCCGCTGTCCACCTAGGAAGAGTCTCACTGCCGCCCCATCCTGGGCCAAGGCACTTGGCGTTTCGACTGTCAGAGAGGAAAGACTCATTTCTTTCTATTTCCTAGGAACTGTCTTTTCAGAAGATGCAACAAGTCCTGGGGGAGGGGCCCCGCGTGTTTCATTATTACTTGCGCTGCTGAATCATAGTGGAGGCTTTGAGCCCTCACCGGGAGGGGCACACAGAGCCCCCAGCTACAAATGACAGAACTGGGTGGGTGCGTGCGTGCTCAGTCGCATCTGTCTCTTTGTGAACTCACGGATTTGTAGCCCACCAGGCTCCTCTGTCCATGGGATTCTCCAGGCAACCTACTGGAGTGGGTTGCCATGCCCTCCTCCAGGGGATCTTCCCTACGCAGGGATCCAACCCACACCTCCTGCGACGGTTCCTGCATTGGCAGGCAGATTCTTGACCACTGAGCCATCTGGGAAGCCCCTTGACAGAACTGGGGGACAGAACTTTCTCTCCCACCCTACAGCCCAGGCAGCCCCTTTCCATCTTACTGCACTTGGTCCCCAGAACTGAAAAGGACAGAAGTCATGAACATTAATTGGGTCCAATTTCTGAAACCCCCTTTGTTTACTACAATTTAACCTCCTGAGAAACTGAGTTTTGCTTCAGGGCCTTCTCTGTCTGTCTGATTGCCCCTGTTTTACCGTCTTCTTGTCAGGTGTTCCTCTTTGTCATTGAGCAGTACAAATGACAGAAATTTTCCAGTAGCCCCGGCAATGTGAAAACCCTGGAGAGAGAAAAGAGCTCAGAGCTCAGACCTCAGAATGCAGTAAAGGACCAGTGTGTTTCTTACCACTGTGGCTCTGTCCAAAAAGTTGTACACAAACTTCACCTTTGATTCACAGGCCATCCACCTACTGATGAATTTATACCAAACAAGGCACAGTCTGAATGCTTTAGACCAGTTTTGGAAGCAGAAATCTTTTATTTCCCTCCAACTTTCAATGTGACACACTTAGGTTGGTTTCTGATCTTTCTTTAAATTCGTCCCCTTCTGTAGGCCTTGATTCTCCTAAAGACCAGTTTCTCCTCCCAGCCTATGATCATTTGACCTTTCTTGGAGGAAAATGTCATTTACTTCTTCAGAGAGAAAAGGAAGATCTAAAAGCCGATTTCTAACTTGTACCTTCACAATATTCCATATCAAGATCAAAACTTCCTTACCAAAGGACCACATTAGTCAGACAGGCTCCTGCCTTGACTTGAGGTAGGTGCCTTGAAGGAGAAATTCTGGGAAAGCAGAACCTGAAATGAAATTAGTAGTAGGTGGACCTGGAGATGGAGCCCAGCTTGGATACTCACTAGCTGTAACAATATAGGCTAATTACTTCATGACTCAGTTTTCTGCTCTGTAAAGTGGAGATAAAAACCCCTTTCTCAGGGGTTTGGTGTCATAATTAAGAGAAACAGCACATGTTAAGTGCTAAGCTTAACTAAGTCGTGCCTAACTCTGTGACCCCATGGACTGTAGCCTGCCAGGCTCCTCTGTCCATGGAATTTCCCCGGCAAGAATCCTGGAGTGGGTAGCCATTTCTTTCTCCAGGGATCTTCCCGACCCCGGGATCAAACCTGAGTCTCCTGCACTGGCAGGTGAGTTCTTTACCACTGAGCCACCAGGGAAGCCCAAGTGCTTGACACTAATTATTAATTCCCTCATTTTCCAACATTCTGTAGATTAAAAAATTGGAGAGGCTAGTAGCATTCAGACCGTGGTTTCTTGAAGTATCATCCAGGACTGTTTCCATTATAAAATACAAAGTGATGTACAGGGAATTCCCTGGTGGTCCAGTGGTTAGGACCAAGGGCATGGTTCAATCCCTGGCTGAGGAACTAAGATCCTATAGCCTTGTGGCACAGGAGGAGACGGGAGGGGAAAGGGTGGCTTTCCAGAAGAGACCACGTTCTCACACACTCTCCTTCAGCACTTGGCTTCATGCAGTGGGTGCTGTAGTCTCAGGAGGATCTGGTCTCATGGAAACAACATAGTGATGATAGGAGAACAGAGTCAAAGCAGAGTAAACTGGACTTGGTTTTAACTGAAGGCAGTATGGACAGAAGATACTGAAGATGACTTCCAGGGGACTTCCCTTGGTGGTCCAGTGGTTAAGATGCTGAGCTTCCACTGTAGAGGGCACGGGTTTGATCCCTGGTTGGGGAACTAAGATCTCACATACCACAGCTACTGATCCTATATCCCAAACTAGAGAATCCTGTGAGCTAGGAAGATCAGTTCAGTTCAGTTCAGTCACTCCGTCGTGTCTGACTCTTTGCGACCCCATGAATCGCAGCACGCCAAGCCTCCCTGTCCATCACCAACTCCCNAGAGTACTGTGTTGCATAGAAAGTGTGAGAAAGATTGATTTTTCAGTTTTTCTCGATATTAGGAAAAAATAATTTAGTGTTTTCCCATTAAGAAATATATTAATTATAGGTCTTTATTTCTTGTTCTTTTTAAGTTTGATGAAAGTTTTTATTATAACTGGATGTTGTACTTTATTACACTCCTTGATGTATTATTGAAAAGATGATATGGTTTTCTTCTTTAAACTGCTGACGTAATAAATTAATGATTGGCTTTTGAATGTTGAATCAACCTTGTAATCCTAGTATAAACCCTTTTGATAAGGATATGTTATACATTTATGATATCGATGACAACAATAGCAAAAATAATAAGTGGAAATTATTTGGAATTTTTGTTGTAGTTGTCTACTGGAAAGAAGTCATCATATAATATCATTTCAAATAATATGGAGGCAAATTAAAATGTGTATTTAAATTCTAGGGCAAAAACTATAAAACATAGCTATAATGAATAAGCCAATGTGTTGCTTCCTTATGAGTATTTGGTTTTAAGCAGGAGACAGATTTCTTGTTTATTGGAAAGCAAATACTTAATCTCTAAATGTACAAAAGAATTAATGATGGTCAATATTTACCAAAAAATAGTACGCCAAGAAAACTCAATCTTGTTCCATGGCTAATTGTTTTTTAAATGCAAAATCAGAGCTACTTTCCATCTTTTTTTTTTTTTTTCCAGAAAAAGCCCAGTGTGCATTCTACTATTTCAACTGGACATCTGTTCTGTGTAATCAAGAGGACTATAGCCTATTGAGAGTGACACAAAATAATACCATTTAGGTAATTTTATTTTCTGCTGTCATTGATGCAGTAGTCCCTCCTACATACTACCTTTGAAGTATTTATTGTCAAAAACTGAAATTTTAATAAAGCAAGTTGATGATGTAATAATTCATTTTAGTCTTGTCTTTTTAATATAATATTGCTTTGTCTAAGTTTTAGTTCTGAAAACTTCAGGTTTTGAAATTAATTTTACTATGGTCAAGAAGCAACAGTTAGAACCAGATGTGGAACAGCTTGCTGGTCCCAAATTGGGAAAGGCTGTATATTGTCACCCTGCTTATTTAACTTTTATGCAGAGTACAGCATGCGAAATGCCAGATGGATGAAGCACACCTGGAATCAAGATTGTTGGGGGAAATATCAATAACCTCAGATACACAGATGACGTGTATCTACCCTTATGGCAGAAATGAAGAATATATAAAAAGCCTCTTGATGAAAGTGAAAGAGGAGAGTGGAAAAGTTGGCTTAAAACACAACATTCAAAAAACAAAGATCAAAGAATCCAGTCCTAATATTTCATGGCAAATAGATGAAGAAACGTTGGAAACAGTGACAGACTTTTGTATAAAAAAATCAATGCAGATCATGACTGCAATTGTGAAATTAAAAGATGCTTGCTCCTTGGAAGAAAAGCTATGACCAACCTAGACAGCATATTCAAAAGCAGAGACATTACTTTCCAACAAAGCTCTGTCTAGTCAAGTCTATGGTTTTTCCAGTAATCATGTATGGATATGAGAGTTAGACTGTGAAGAAAGCTGAGCACCAAAGAATTGATGCTTTTGAATTGATGTTGGAATAAACTCTTGAGAGTCCCTTGGACTTCAAGGAGATCTAACCAGTCAATCTTAAAGGAAATCAGTCCTGCATAATCATTGGAAGGACTGATGCTGAAGCTGAAACCTTAATATTTTGGCCACCTGATGCGAAGAACTGACTTCTTGGAAAAGTCCTTGATGCTGGGAAAGATTGAAAGCAGGAAGAGAAGGGGATGGCAGAGGATGAGGTGGTTGGATGGCCTCACTGACTCAATGGACGTGAGTTTGAGCAAGCCCTGGGAGCTGGTGATGGACAAGGAAGCCTGTTGGTGATGACAGGGTCACAAACAGATGGACACATCTGAGTGACTGAACTGAACCGAAGGATATCACACATATCATCAGACTCTTTTGTGCCTTAAAAAGCGTGAGTCAAAGAATACTAGAATCATGATGCGTTTTGTGCATACAACATCAATGATAAAGCAAAACACTACTGAATAAGGTGAAAAATGGGAATTTTTATCATTATTGTTGTATTTTTATTATCAATCTGTTTGAATATTAGTAAAACAATGCAGATAACCTCTATATACTCACACCTTAAAATCTAGGATAAGGGTAGTAGTATACACTTATGATATCTTTTAAAAGATAAATTAATGCCAAAGATTTAATAAAGATATCAGGGGAAAAAATGAAGGTTAAGCAACGTACAAAACTAGCTAAGAAAGTTATAAATGTGTATTAGCTGTATTCTTCAAACTTAAAGTTGTTCTTGGCACCTTATAAACATGTATTGCATTCAAGAACTATTATTCACATGAACGGTTGGTTGGCATGCTTGAGCAAGTTTTTTTTGTGTGTGTGCAAGTTTTAAAAATAACACATATCTTTGAATTGTATTAATAAGGCAAGCATCCCTTCTTTTGATCATAAGAACTATTTTCTATGTTAAACTGATACTGTCTACTTGAGATATACTTCAAAGATCAATGTGTATGCACATATACACTCACTCAAACATCCACAAAACTTTTGTATAATATAAGACAATATGTGTGTGTGCGCTCAGTCATTTCAGTAATGTTCAACCCTTCGTGACCCTATGGGCTATAGCTTGTGAGTCTCCTCTGTCCAGGAGGTTATCCTGGCAAGGATACTGGTATGGTTTGCCATTTCCTCCTCCAATGACCTTTGACCCTGGGATTGGCCCTGTGTCTCCTGCAGCTCCTGCATTGACAAGCAGATTCTTTACCACTGAGCCACCTTGAAAATCCATATGAAACAATATATGAGAATCTAAATGATATGGCACAGCCTGTCAGCAGCAAATGTGGATGTCAAGGGGACAGTTGTCTTGCACTGTGCTCTAAGCAAATTCATACCTGACCCTGATCACTTGATAGAACTCCAGAACTAGCTGATGGCAAGGAATATAACTAATGTTTGCTGGACAGATTAGACACTGTTATTTTAAAATTTAAAATGCATGTCTGTTTTCTAAAAATATATTGGGAAATTCCCCAGTGGTCAAGTGGTTAGGACTCCATGTACATGAGGGCCTGGGTTCAATCTCTTGTTGGGAAATTAAGATCCCACAGACTGTGCAGTGAAGCCAAAATAAAAATAATTAATAATAATGATTTATTTTATTGATTTATTCCAAAATCAAATAATTTTATTTAAAAGAATTTACAAGAAGATATATTATATATATACAATAAAATATTCAGTTCAGTTCAGCCACTGAATCATGCCCAGCTCTTTGGGACCCCACAGGCTGCATCACGCCAGGCTTCCCTATCCATCACCAACTCCTGGAGCTTGCTCAAACTCATGTCCATTGAGTCAGAGATGCCATCCAATCATCTCATCCTCTGTTGTTCCCTTCTGCTCCTGCCTTCAGTCTTTCCCAGGATCAGGGTTTTTTCAAAGGAGTCAATTCTTCATATTAGGTGGCCAAACTTTGGAGCTTCAGCTCCAGCATCAGACCTTACAGTGAATATTCAGGACTGATTTCCTTTAGGATTGACTGGTTTGTTCTCCTTGCAGTCCAAGGGACTTTCAAGCGTCTTTTTGAACACTATGGTTCAAAAGCATCATTTCTTTGGTGCTCAGCCTTTTTTATGGTCCAACTCTCACATCCATATGTAACTACTGGAAACACTATAGTTTTGACTATATAGACCTTTGTCAGTAAAGTAATATCTCTGCTTTTTAATATGTTTTCTAGGTTTGTCATTGCTTTTCTTCCAAAGAGTGTCTTTTAGTTTCATGGCTGCAGTCACCATCTGCAGTGACTTTGGAGCCCAAGGAAATAAAGTCTGTCACTGTTTCCATCATTTCCCCATCTATTTTCCATGAAGTATGTGACCAGATGTGAGAGTTGGACTATAAAGAAAGCTGAGCACCAAAGAATTGATGCTTTGAACTGTGGTGTTGGAGAAGACTCTTGAGAGTCCCTTGGACTGCAAGGAGATTTAACCAGTCCATCCTAAAGGAAATCAGTTCTGAAAATTCATTGGAAGGACTGATGTTGAAGCTGAAACTCCAATACTTTGGACATCTGATGTGAAAAGCTGATTCATTTGAAAAGACCCTGATGGTGGGAAAGACTGAGGGCAGGAGGAGAAATGAATAACAGAGGATGAGATGGTAGGATGGCATCACTGACTCAATGGACATGGGTTTGGGTGGACTCTGGGAGTTGGTGATGGACAGGGAGGTTTGGTGTGCTGCGGATCATGGGGTCACAAAGATTCAGACATGGCTGAGCGACTGAACTGGAACTGGATGGGAGCAGATGCCATGATCTTAGTTTTCTGAATGTTGAGTTATTTACTACCATACATACTACCATGTATAAAATAGATAAATAACAAGAATTTACTGTTTAGCACTGGGAATTATATTCAATATCTTGAAATAACAAATGTTTCAATAACCAATAATGGAAAATAATCAGATAAAAATTGTGTGTGTGTGTGTGTGTGTGTGTGTGTGTACTCTGCATATAAGTTAAATAAGCAGAGTGACAATATACAGCCTTGACATACTCCTTTCCCAATTTGGAACCAGTCTGTTGTTCCATATCCAGTTCTAATAATTTCATTATTAGTCAAACCATAATAATTCAAAAGGAGTAGAAGGGAAATTTTACCCCTCCTTGACTGTACCAACCTATTGATAATAGTATTGCTTCAACAATGACTGCTCAGCAGAATACCTAATCAAATATTTTAGGTTCAGTTCAATATTTAAACAGTTCAACTTCTGTGATTATCTTACTAATATGTCATAATGATAATTTTGGAGAAACAGTGAATCAGTTTTTTATAATTTGTTTCTTACTACAGAAGGGTTCAATGAAATTTTAGAAAATATAAATTGACAAAATAAAACTTCACAAAATTTATGATTGACGAATAACTCTTAGAGCATTATATTTGATTTTGTAAAAGTAATTGCAATTTTACATTGTTAAACTTTGCCATTTGATATTGGAATACATTCTTAAATGTGGTAATGTTATACATAATTTTAATGTAAATTTCTCACTTTATACTTTTGCTAATGATTTATTACTTGCTGTTTATTTTATATATATTTTAGACTAGGGAAATTATGTTAGACAAAAGGTAAACTTGAGCTATTTTCTTATTTGAGTTCAAAATGGGTCCTAAAGCAGCAGAAATAACTCACAACATCAACAACACATTTGGGCTAGGAAGTACTCACAAAAGTACAGTGCAGTGATGGTGCAAGAAGTTTTGCAAAGGAGACAAGAGTCTTAAAGATATAAAGCACCATGGCCAACCATACGAAATTGATGATGACCAACAGAGAGGATCATTGAAGCTGATCCTCTTACAACTACAGGAAAAGTTGCAGAAGGACTCATTGTTGACAATACTATGGTCATGCAGCATTTGAAGCAAACTTGAAAAATGAAAAGGCTCAATAAGTGTGTGCCTCATGAGCTGACTGCAAATTTAAAAAAACATCATTTTGAATTATCTTCTCTTGTATGCAACAACAGTGAACCATTTCTGTATCGAATTCTGTCATGATATGTGACAAGTGGATTTTATATGACAACTGGCAATGGCCAGCTGAGAAGTTGGACCTAGAAGAAGCTCCAAAGTGTTTCCCAAAGCCAAACTTGCACCAAAATAAGATCATGGTCACTGTTTGGTGATCTACTGCCATCTGATTCTGCTGCCAGTCTGATCCACTACAGCTTTCTGAATCCTAGTGAAACCATTACATCTGAGAAGTATGCTCAGCAAATCAAAGAAATGCAGAAGTTGAACAAATTTGGCTGCAAAGTTTCACTCCATCTGCCATATTCACCTGACCTCTTGACAACCAGCTACTACTTCTTCAAGCATCTGGACAACTTTTGCAGGGAGAATGCTTTTACAAGCAGCAGGAGACAGAAACTGCTTTCCAATTCATTGAATCCCAAAGTATGGATTTTTAAGTTATAGGAATAAACAAACATTTCTCATTGGAAAAATGTGTTGATTGTAATGGTTCCTATTTTGATTAATAAAGATGTGTTTGCACCTAATTATAATGATTTTAAATTCATGTTTTGAAACCACAATTACTTTTGTACCAACCTGTTATTTCCTTCGCTAGGTCGTCGAAAAAACAAGAGAGTTCCAGAAAAACATCTATTTCTGCTTTATTGACTATGCCAAAACCATTGACTGTGTGGATCACAATACACTGTGGAAAATTATGAAAGTGATGGGCATACCAGCCCATCTGACCTGCTTCTTAAAAAATGTGTATGCAGGTCAGGAAGCAACAGTTAGAATTGGACATGGAACAACAGACTGGTTCCAAATAAGAAAAGNTGAGAGAGATTGAGAGCAGGAGGAGAATGGGACAACAGAGGATGAGATGGTTGGCTGGCATCACTGACTCAATGGATATGGGTTTTCATGGCTCTGGGAGTTGGTGATGGACAGGGAGGCCTGGCATGCTGTGGTTCATGGGGTCACAAAGAGTCAGACACGACTGAGCGACTGAACTGAACTGAATATTTCATTCAAAATGTACTTTTTATAAACTAATTTGCACACTAGTAAAGCAAAAACTTTTAGTCATGCTAGATTCTAAACCATGTAAGGTATTAGGAAGTCATCTGGCAATTATTTGCCTTAGATGGAGTTAATAAGATGAATGCTGTCACTGTGCAATATAGAAACATACACATGAACATAATGGCATGTTACGTTACTTTTGTGCTTTGTGTAAAAATATTTCTCTATGAAAAAGCTTTTATCAGTAACAGATTTGCAAATTTATAAAAACTCTGAAACTAGCATAGTGTAATTTATTCCTGAACAGAGAAGAGGGATAAACCTTTTAGATGAAAACACAGGAAAGTGTTTCCACTTGAATAGAAAAGGTAGCAACCCCAAAAGGTTTATTGAACATGAAAACTTGAAATGCTGTAATGTTCCTAAGGAATTAAATGATGCAGTAATAAATCACAAAAAGGATATGAATTACCAAAAGTGTTTGCATAATTGTAATGTACAAGTGCCATTATAGTACATTAGTGTAGGATTCTAAAAATATTCTATAGAAGAATTCCACTACTAAACTGTAGAAATTATGCTTATTTTTCCTCCATATATTAGTATTAGGCCATTCATCTAGCTTTCAAAATTTTCCATTTAATACAAAATTTGACTCATTTAAATGTGCGACAGGATTTTATTTCTAATGTTCACATATATAGACTTCTAAAGTAAGTGGTAATTTCCCAGGTGGCTCAGATGGTAAAGCATCTGCCTGCAATGCTGGAGACCCAGGTTCAATCCTTTGCTGGGGAAGATCTCCTGGAGAAGGCAATGGCAAACCACTCCAGTATTCTTGCCTGGAAAATCCCATGGACAGAAGAGGCTGGCAGGCTTCAGTCCATGGGGTCGCAAAGAGTCAGACACGACTGAACGACTTCACTTTCACTTTCAAAGTAAGTGGTAGAACCTACAAAGAAGCCCAACAACAACAAAAGTAACTTTAACAAATATTCATTGAGCATTTATAATTTTCCACCTGCTCTTCTAGGCATACAAAAACTAGAAGACATAGATCCCATGGAGCAGGAAATACCAACCTGTCCCAGTATTCTTGCCTTAAAAAGTCCCATGAACAGAGGATCCTGTAGGACTCCAGTCCATGGAGTCACAAAGAGTGGGACATGATTGAGCAACTGAGCACAGTATACAGTGTATGAAATATCTGAGAGTAAAATTTTACATTCTATTGAAGTGTAATAGCAAAATAAACAGATAGTAGAATAATAAATATATGGCTGATGGTGATAGGCATTACAGAGAAAAACTAAATGAGAGTGAAAGTCAATAGATAATGTCAAGGTAGAGGTTAATTTTATTTTATATTTGATGGTTATATTTCACTTATGAAATGTTATTTGAGCAGAAAAACACAGAAAATGAAAGAGGATGTCATACAAATATAAATAAAAACATGTTCCATGTAGAGGAAATTACAAGTACGTAGACCTTGAGTGAACAGCTTGTCTGTTGCATTTGAGGAGTAAGCAGGAGGCAACTAAGAAGGTCATAGAGATGGCAGAGGAAGAATGTAGTGGTGGATGAACTCTAGCACTTAAAAAAGCTTTAAATTTTTATTTTTATTTTTCTAGCAGCAGAAAGAACCATCTGATTTTATTTTTCAGAAAAGTTGCCTTGTCAAAAACTGACTTGGGAGGAGGGAGAAGTGGAGCAAGTTTGGAAGTAAGGACATCAAATAGATCAATAATTCAAGAACATATTATGTTTTTTGATTGTTTGTTTTAGCAAATCAATGGTAATGGAAATGTTCAGGCATGGCTTGTTCTATACGTATTTGAGTAGTTGAATATAATTTGCTGATGAATGGAATGGGGCATGTGCAAGACAGAGTATATCAACATTTATTTTATCTCCAGAAAGTGAGGGATGGATTCTTTATTTCCTGATATAAAGAGAACTTTGGGTAGAGGTGTCTTTTCTGATTGAATAACCCAATGATTATTGGGATCTAGTTGTATGACAAGCAGCAATAGTAAGTGCAAAGCTTAAGAAGTATAAGATCATAATACATCGGGAGTGGATTTCATCAAGGAAGTATTGTGTGAATCTCCTGTTATGTAAAGGAATATATGAGTGAAGCCACTTGGGGTGAAGGAGACTGCTATAAATCCAATCTTACAGTTCCCAGTGAAGAAGAGTGTATAATCAGACATGTGTTATTAAAATAATCAAATGTAATGAAGGTAGAAAAGTAGAACAATAAGAAACATTAAAAAAAAAAAGAGGTTTTAAAAAGAAGTACAGAGTTTTGAGAAAAGAATCAGTTCAGTTCAGTTCAGTTGCTCAGTCGTGTCTGACTCTTTGTGACCCCTTGAACCGCAACATGCCAGGCCTCCCTGTCCATGACCATCTCCCGGAGTTCACTCAAACTCACATATATCAAGTCGTATCAAGATGGTAATGCCATCCAGCCATCTAGAATGTCAAAGAGTAAAAATGACACTGACATGTACTCCTGATCCTAAGGACAACAGCATTTGGAATGTTTTTCCCCACTTTGAAAAAACTTGAATGATTCAAGGAAGAATCAGTTTTTACTAAGGCAGAGAGATGCAACAAACTTTCACAAAGAATTCTCTGATGGGTATGATAATTATTTCCTTTGAAATAAGTTATGTAGAAGACAAAGGGAAAGGCTTGGAAGTAAAAGAGATCACCCTGAAAATAAGAATTAGGAAAAAAAAATAAACAAAGATTGGAAAGATTGTGTCTTTGACAGAGACATAGAAAACAGGAGTTTTATGGTTTAAAGCCTATGGTTTAAAGATTTTAGGATAATATAGCCTGATGTTTCTAGAGCCAAAAAACTGCTCCTTTCATTAATTTTCTTGACTAAGTCTTAATTCACTTAGTTATTCATTTATTAACTAAGAAATATTAAAGTATCTTAAAAGTAAAAGAAAAACATATACTAACATTAATCTAAAGAAAATTTTGGTGATTATATAACATGATGTAAGATGGATTTTAGAGCAAAATGCATTACTAAACATAAAGAAGTGATTTTAAAATTATAAACAAGTAAAAGGGTCAATTCATCAGAGGAATATAACAATTCTTAACTTTTAGATAACTAATAAAAGATCTTGGTACACATTAAACAAAAACTTATACCTTAAAGAAGAAATGGAAAAATTGGCAATTATATTAATTTCAAACATTCCTCTTTTAATAATTTTTGCAAGTACACTGCAAATTCAGAAGATATAGAAGATTTGAAAAAATCATCAACAAATTAGAAATGATTGATATTATAGAAATAGGAAAATACTCGTACATTAATCAATGACTTTCTTTGAGAAAGTAAACATTGATTTTCTAGTTACTAGTTATTAGTGCTATCAGGAATGAGAGAAGTAACATATTTCTTGAAAGACACAAGCTATTGAAACACAGGAAAAAACAGTAAATATAACAGACCTACAGAAAATGTATTTCACATTAAAATCATACCCACAAATACAAGTCCAGGAAGAAGCAGCACAAATTATATATAAATGAAGATTGAAGAGGAAAAGAATATTTTCTAATTCAGTCTTCAAGGCCAGCATTACTCTGATACCAAAATCAGAAAAAGAAAATTATAGGAAAGCAACACAGTATCATTTACAAGGATAGATTCAAATGTCTTCAGATGTTTTACTAAAAGAAACACAAAAATATAAAAAGGTTAACATATGTTGACAAAGTAGGATTTATTTCAGAAATGCTAGTTTAGTTTAACATTTGAAAGTATAACAACTTACCAAAGGACATACATATGATACTTTTAATAGGTTTACAAAAATCTTTAGGTAAAATTCAATGTCCATTATGGATAAAACTCATCAAACTGTGAATTAAAAAAAAAAAAAGCTCATTATGATAAAGGACACTTACAAAAGAACAAAAATTTTAAAAAGCTATTAAACATCATATCTAATGGTGAAACCTTAATAAAATAGAGAAGAATAGCAAGAATGTCCTCTCTCACTATTTTAAACATTGAAATAAAATCTCATCTAGTTCAATAAGGCAAGAAAGAAAAGAAATAATCTTGCTTACAAAGAAAGAATAAAAATTTATTCACAAATGGCTCAACTGTCTGTATCTGTGATGGGAACTGGCAAGGTTGCAAAATCAACAACATAAACAATCATGTATTTCTATATTCTAACTATAAACAAAATGTAAAGTACCATTTACAGTGGCATAAAATATATTCTTGTTCCTTGGAAGAAAAGTTATGACCAACCTAGACAGCATATTAAAAAGCAGAGATATTACTTTGCCAACAAAGGTCTGTCTAGTCTAAGCTAGGGTTTTTCCAGTAGTCATGTATGGATGTGAGAGTTGGACTGTGAAGAAGGCTGAGAGCTGAAGAATTAATGCTTTTGAACTGCGATAAGGGAGAAGACTCTTGAGAGTCCCTTGGACAGCAAAGAGATTCAACCAGTTCGTCCTAAAGGAAATCAGTTCTGAAAATTAATTGGAAGGACTGATGAGGCTGAAACTCCCAATACTTTGGCCACCTGATGTAAAGAACTGACTCTTTGGAAAAGACCCTGATGCTGGGAAAGATTGAAGGCCGGAGGAGAAAGGGACAACAGAGGATGAGATGGTTGGATAGCATAACTGACTCAACAGACATGAGTTTGAGTAAACTTTGGGAGTTGGTGATGGACAAGGAGGCCTGGTGTGCTGCAGTCCATGTGGTCACAAAGAGTCAGACACAACTGAGCAACTGAACTGAACTGGCTGAAGATAAGCAAACTACCTGAAGAACAATCTGATAAAAAAAAAAAAAATGTGTAAGATTTCTACACTGAAGGCCCCCAAAAATATTTTACTAAGTAAAAAATTATTTTACTAAGATAAAATTTTAAAAAATAGATTGAAAGCTATATAGTAATCATGGATCTGAACATTTATATTGTTAGATGTCAATTTTCCTGATAAAATGCCATCACAATTAAAGCTTTCATCAGGCTTTTTGTTGTTGTTGTTGTTGTTGTTGTTGTGGGAAATTGGCAAGCTAATTCTAAAATATAAATAAAAATAAAAGGGCTTAGAATAGCTAAATTAAATTTTTAAAAGAAACAAGGGTAGAGAATATATACTGACTTTGGCTTTATAAAACTGCAAAAATAAAAGCAAAGATGTAATGATGTCATAATAGACAAATCAATGTAACAGAAAATAGAAATTCATGCATCTTTGCTCAGTTGATATTTGACAACTGCACACAGGCATTCAGTGGAGAAAAATCAGTTCAGTTCAGTCGTTCAGTTGTGTCACACTTTGCAACCCCATGGACTGCAGCATGACAGGCTTCCCTGTCTATCACCAACTCCTAGAGCTTGCTCAAACTATTGTCCATCGAGTCAGTGATGCCATCCAACCATCTCATTCTCTGTTGTCCCCTTCTTCTCCTGCCTTCAATCTTTCCCAGCATCAGGGTCTTTCCCAGTGAGTCATTTCCCCACACTGGGTGGCCAAAGTATTGGAACTTTAGCTTCAACGTCAGTCCGTCCAATCAATATTCAGGACTGATTTCATTTGAGATTGACTGGTTTTGTCTCCTTGCTCTCTAAGGGATTCTCCAAAGGAAAAACCACAGCTTCGACTATACGGACTTTGCTGGTAATGTAATGTTTCTGCTTTTTAATATGCTGTGTAGGTTTGTCATAGTTTTTCTTCCAAGGAGCAAGCATCTTATAGTCTTCTAAATATGGTGTTAGAATAATTAAATATCCTTGTTAGAAAACAAACAAACAAACAAAGGAATGTTGATCCAAAGCTCATATCAGATATAAAAATTAGCTCAAAATGTATCATATGCAGAAATATATAAGCTCAAAGTATAAAAGCTTTAGGAGAAAACACAAAATAAAAATATTTTTATCTCAGTTTAGCAAAGATTTCTCAGAATACCAAAAGCATTATCCATGAAAGAAAAAATGAGGTGTTAATATCGCTCAGTTGTGTCCATCTCTTTGTGACCATGCATAGTCCATGGAATCCTCCAGGCCAGAATACTGGATTGGGTAGCCTCTCCTTTCTCCAGCAGATCTTCCCAATCCAGGGATCGAACCCAGATCTCCCACCTTGCAGGTGGAGTCTTTACCAGCTGAGCCACAAAGGATGCCCCAAAATAGTGGAGTGGGTAGCCTATCCCTTCTCCAGGGGATCTTCCTGACCCAGGAATTGAACCTGGGTCTCCTGCATTGCAGGTGGATTCTTTACCAAATAAGCTATCAGGGAAAAAAAGAAAAAATAATAATTTAGTGTGATCAGAATTAAAATTTTTGCTTCTTGAAAACATTGTTAATATTTGTTTCAAAAGTAGAAGCCAACAAATTGGAGAAGACTCTTGCAAATTGTGTCCCTGATAATGAATATCTACTCAGATTATTAAAAATAAAAATAAACCTCACTAATCATTAATCAGAGTAGGTACCCAATTTTATATATGAAGAAGGTATTTGAAAAAGTACTTCACCGATGGTACATGATTGCTTATATGTGCATGAAAAAAGGCTCAACACTTAGACATTAAAAAATAGATATTAAAATCACAGTGAGATGAAACTACAAATCTACTAAAAAAATTGAAACTATAAAGACTGATAATACCTGGTATGAGCAGGTTGTGAAGCAACAAGAAATCCCATAAACTGCTGATGGCATATAACATGATATATTATATACGAAAAATAGTTTGAAATTTTCTTAAAATGTTAAGCATATTGTGATTATATAACATAAATATTCTTGTCCTAAGAATTTACACAAGCAAAACATGTTCATACAAAACCTTGGAAATGATGCAAATAACCATTAACACAGCAATGATAAGTTACGATATATACTTTTCCCGGACCTCTGCAGAAGGCTAACTCAGCACACAGCCCAGACCTCAGCACAAGGCTACCGTGGCACACAGCCCGGNAGCAAAACATGTTCATACAAAACCTTGGAAATGATGCAAATAACCATTAACACAGCAATGATAAGTTACGATATATACTTTTCAGCAAAAAAATGAACTATTGATATATACAGTTTAGATGATTCTCAAAATAATTATGCTAAATGAGAGAAACAGGTAAATAAAGGGTGTGTGTGTATATATATATATATATATATATATATATATGCTGTGTCATTTCACTACTGTAAAAATTTAGAAAATATAAACAAATGTATAGTAACAGAAGGTCACCAAGTATATAGTCTGATTTTGATGGCCTTTCTCTGTGTCACCATAACCCCTTACACTTGGATCTCCTAGGATTTGTCATACCATATTGAAACATGAACTCTTTTTCTTATTCTGTCTTACTAGAATAAGTATCCTTGAAGTTGTAGACATTTGAACTCTCAGTTATTAGTAGAAATTCTATCCTGCAGTAAGTGTTCAAATATAAAAGACAGAGTTTTACAATGACATCTAAGCTTTTACATGAACTAGCCACTCATTTAACCTCTGTGACCTCATACCTACTACTCCCCACTCACTCACAGAGGCCTCCTTGATATTCCTCAGATATGCCAAGCATGATCCAACCTTAAGCCTTTGCAATAGCCAATACTTTTGTCTAGAATAGCCTTACTGCTGACAGTTCTTGGCAAACTATCTCACCTTTTCATTTCTTCGTTCAAATGCCACCTTCACTATAATTACTCTGAGCTTCCTACTTAAAATTTTAACTCCCCATCCTCTGCTACCAATCTTTTTCTCACCATAATCTATTTTTCCCAAATGAACTCCTCGTCTTTCAACACATACTTAATTTTCTTATTTAGAATTCTTGATTTTATGTATTTATATGCCCTATTAAAAGCTATGCAAAGCCAAGTGTTTTGTTCACCAGCATAAACTAAAGTGATATCTGTCCTTTAGTGGGTGCTCTATAGATACTTAGTAAATTACTGAATAAATTAATGTTAAACGAACATATAGTTTTATAACACAGTGACAAAATTTTAAATTCATGAACATTATAGCTTAGATTTATTTCAAAAATATTCTGTATCTTATAGTAGATAATATATATGGCCTTAAAGAAACAATCATATAAATTACCAATTCATATCTACTCCAAAGATGGGCTTGATAAAGGACAAAAATGGTATGCACCTAACAGAAGCAGAAGATATTAAGAAGAGGTGGCAAGAATGCAAGAATAACTTTATGAAAAAGATCTTCATGGCCAAGATAATCATGATAGTGTGATCACTCATCTAGAGCCAGACACCCTGGAATGTGAAGTCAAGTGGGCCTTAGAAAGCATCACTATGAACAAAGCTATTGGAGGTGATGGAATTCCAGTTGAGCTCTGAAAGATGATGCTGTGAAAGTGCTGCATTCAATATGCCAGCAAATTTGGAAAACTCAGCAGTGGTCACAGGACTGGAAAAAGTCAGTTTTCATTCCAATCCCAAAGAAAATCAATGCCAAAGAATGCGCAAACTACTGCATAATTTCACTCATCTCACATGCTAGTAGAGTAATGCTCAAAATTCTCCAAGCCAGGCTTCAGCAATACATGAACCATGAAATTCCAGATATTCAAACTGGTTTTAGAAAAGGCAGTGGAATCAGAGATTAAATTTCCAAATTCTGCTGAATCATCGAGAAAGCAACAGAGTTCCAGAAAAACATCTATTTCTGCTTTATTGACTTTTTCAAAGCCTTTGACTGTGTGGATCGCAATAAACTGTGGAAAATTCTGAAAGACATGGGAATACCAGACCACCTGACCTGCCTCTTGAGAAACCCATATGCAGGTCAAGAAGTAACAGTTAGAACTGGACATGGAACAACAGACTGTTTCCAAATAGGAAAAAGAGAGTACATCAAGGCTGTATATTTTCACCCTGATTATTTAAATTATATGCAGAGTACATCATGAGAGATGCTGAGTGGGAAGAAGCACAAGCTGGAANAAGAAGTAACAGTTAGAACTGGACATGGAACAACAGACTGTTTCCAAATAGGAAAAAGAGAGTACATCAAGGCTGTATATTTTCACCCTGATTATTTAAATTATATGCAGAGTACATCATGAGAGATGCTGAGTGGGAAGAAGCACAAGCTGGAATCAAGATTAATGGGAGAAATATCAATAACCTCAGATATGCAGGTAACACCACACTTATGGCAGAAAATGAAGAGGAACTAAAAAGCCTCTTGATGAAAGTGAAGGAGGAGAGTGAAAAAGTTGGCTTAAAGCTCAACATTCAGAAAATGAAGATCATGGCAGCTGGTCCCATCACTTCGTGGGAAATAGATGGAGAAACAGTGGAAACAGTGTCAGACTTTATTTTTTCGGGCTCCAAAACCACTGTAGATGGTGACTGCAGCCATGAAATTAAAAGACGCTTACTCCTTCAAAGGAAAGTCATGACCAACTTAGATAGCATATTCAAAAGCAGAGACATTATTTTGCCAACAAAAGTCCATCTAGGTAAGGCTATGGCTTTTCCAGTGGTCATGCATGGATATGAGAGTTGGACTGTGAAGACAGCTGAGTGCCAAAGAATTGATGCTTTTGAACCTTGGTGTTGGAGAAGACTCTTGAGAGTCCCTTGGATTGCAAGGATATCCAACCAGTCCTGGGTGATCAGTCCTGGGTGGTCATTGAAGGGACTGATGCTAAAGCTGAAACTCCAGTACTTTGGCCACCTCATGCGAAGATTTGACTAATTGGAAAAGACCCTGATGCTGGGAGGGATTGAGGGCAGGAGGAAAAGGGGATGACAGAGGATGAGATGGCTGGATGGCATCACCGACTCAATGGACATGAGTTTGAGTGAACTCCAGGAGTTGGTGATGGACAGGGAGATCTGGCATGCTGCAATTCATGAGGTCGCAAAGAGTTGGACAAGACTGAGACTGAACTGAACTGAACTGAACTACTCCAAAACCATTTGTTTCCACACTACTAGATCCTCTCCTAAGACCCTAAAATAATCTCTCAAAGGAAAGAATTTATTAAAACAATACAGCATTTTTGGTATATAATTTAAGAAAGCAAAAGTTTTGTTCAGCTATGTAGTATATCACCAGTAATCATAATAAATGTTTTTAATAAGCATGAAATTATAACTCTGAAGTTTACTAAAATCAAACCACCTGCTAAGGCTGAGAAGATGGGAATAAACATTCATTTTTCCAAATAGGTGGCATGTAATGCCGGTTTTAATCAAAATATAAGGATTTATTCATATTGGCAATAAATGAGGGTGCAACAGAAATCATAGAAATTTATATTTTAAATTTCTAAAGATCTTCAAAATGAAGGGTATACAACTTTTAAATGCTACATAATGCTATATAATGACAGGATGACAAGTTGTAACAAATGGCATTTTAAAAGCTCTGCTTATAATGGTACTAAAGGTATCATTTCCTATAATTTTATACATGTCATTAATTTACTATATCTGGATGCAACATATTACCAAACAGATGTTCATCTGGGACTAAGATAGTTTAATAAAACATGATAATTTGAGCCTACATCTATTAAACACTTTTTAATCTAACATTCATAGTCTAGCTAAACATAATACATTACCAACAAAACTTTTAAAAAATCGGAAAAGTGGTGTTTGAAGAGAATATTTCTTTCAAAATTACATTTAAATGAAAGCATTTGCCAATATTTGTTTTCAAAAACTTTCAGCAATAATTTTATAAACTAGATATCTGATCAATTCATACAATATGATATTTGTTAGAAAATAAAGCAACTGACATGTANTCATCGGCATATCTGAGGTTATTGATATTTCTCCTGGCAATCTTGATTCCAGCTTGTGTTTCTTCCAGTCCAGCGTTTCTCATGATGTACTCTGCATAGAAGTTAAATAAGCAGGGTGACAATATACAGCCTTGATGCACTCCTTTTCCTATTTGGAACCCGTCTGTTGATCCATGTCCAGTTCTAGGTGGAAATGGATTTCATTCCAATCCCAAAGAAAGGCAATGCCAAAGAACCCTCAAACTACTGCACAATTAGACTCATCTCACACGCTAGTAAAGTAATGCTCAAAATTTCCAAGCCAGGCTTCAGCAATACATGAACCATGAAATTCCAGATGTTCAAGCTGGTTTTAGAAAAGACAGAGGAACCAGAGATCAAATTGCCAACATCCACTGGATCATTGAAAAAGCAAGAGAGTTCCAGACAAACATCTATTTCTGCTTTATTGACTGTACCAAACCCTTTGACTGTGTGGATCACAATAATCTGTGGAAAATTCTGAAAGGAATGGGAATACTGGAGGACCTGACCTGCCTCTTGAGAAACCTATATGCAGGTCAGGAAGCAACAGTTAGAACTGGACATGGAAGATCAGTCTGGTTCCAAATAGGAAAAGGAATACTCCTCCTATACTGGTCAGCAAAATCTTTAACACTGAGTTGCTTGGGAAGCCCATTCTAATGGGAATTAAAATGAAATGCATGGTATTTCAGGACTGAGAAGTTTAGCTGCCANAGATCAGTCTGGTTCCAAATAGGAAAAGGAATACTCCTCCTATACTGGTCAGCAAAATCTTTAACACTGAGTTGCTTGGGAAGCCCATTCTAATGGGAATTAAAATGAAATGCATGGTATTTCAGGACTGAGAAGTTTAGCTGCCAATCCTTGAATATACTTTATGGTAATGTAGCAAAATATGAAAATTAATAATGATTCACGAAATATTTACCATGATTCACAAGGAGATAAAGAGCTTCTACTAAAGTGTAAATCGTTTGCATTAAACACACCATGTATTTCAGCTGACTTTTTTTTAATATCAAGACTTTCTCAGAAAAAGGAAGCAATGATTTATATTTTTATTCATTTTTTTCTTTTTACTTTATTTTACTTTACAATACTCTATTGGCTTTGCAATACATCGCCATGAATCCACCACAGGTGTACACGAGCTCCCAATCTCAAGTGCCTAGCTACTTCTGGACTAATAACCCATGGTTCAAAGTTCAGCTACTCTAAATAGCATAGTCTTTAATTTAATGACATTCTGCCCAGGTAGATTAATTTGATGTAGCAAAAGACAGATTTATCGAAAGATCATTCTTAATTTATATAGATTTCCAAACTTCGTTTCCATATAAGACCAGTGAAGTGTTTTTAAAAAACAAACAAGAAAATGCCAGGAGCACTATTAGGTGAGCCTTAGGCAAAAAATGACTGTTTATATCTTATTCTCTCCTAGGAAGTATATTGCAGTCACTAAATCTAATAACCTGAGGCGATTATATCAAATTCCTTAGGTTAGAAAGTTTCAAGAACAGTTTGTGTGTGTTCATTTCACTTACAATTTGACAAAGATTTTGTTGATTGTGCAGTTTAATACTTGATTTTTAAAGAGTAATAACTATGTTTTAAACTGATGCTGTTATTTGAATACTGTTGGATAATATTCCTAAACTTGGATATCTATTCATCCTAGGAAAAGGAAATTGCAAAAAGTATTGCTTTTTAGATCAGACTTTGAATCATTGAAGCTTTAGCATAAATGCAAAGAAAAATTGATGTTTAAGTATGCAATAGTTTCTTAAATTAATTATATTACATGGGAACCCTAAAATACATTGGAATGACTAGAGTTTAATAAGATCTTATTTTCAATTCAAAGTAAACTGCAAACTGAATTATACACCTTCAGTTCAGAGATATCAACATTCGTTAAGATACCAGATAAACTAATTGTGTTGAGATTTCAGTGACATTAATATTGCACTTACCAAAGAACAATGGCTGATATTTTTAATTATGGATTCTTGATAAAATAATATACTCTCCAAATAAGAGTACTATTGTGAAGTTTAATTGCTTGTTATTAATAATAAAGGATATAACAATCATTATAAGTAGAGTAGGAAAAATATGACATCAGCAAGTACATGTAGAAAGTGAGAAATGCTAGGAAAAATACCTTCTCATACTTCTCAAGTTAACACAATGTAGTAGATCTAAAAATATTTCTTAAAATTATTATGTGTTAAACTCATTTTGGTAATTCTTTTTTACTTGAAAATTTAGGAGTTGGGGTACATGATAAAGATTACACAAAACAATCTCAAGATTTTATTTATTTTAATTCTTAATAAAGAACAAATCCAAAGGGACTGTCTTTGTTCTGATTTAATTAACAAGTTGTCAATTAACTCTCCCATTTCATCACAGTATATCAGACATTAATAACTTTTTAATAGTCATACCTCATGCAGAATTAAACTGAAGAAAGTAGGGAAAACCACCAGACCATTCAGGTATGACCTAAATCAAATCCCTTATGATTNACCACTGTTTTTCCTTGAAAGAACAACTGTAAGAATTTTCTCCAAAATGAAAAGTAGGCTGTTGCTTCAAGGGAAACAGCTGAGCCAGTGATAAAATTTGAGCTTTGACTGAAAATTAGATGGTTGAAAAACTTGTATCTGCCACTGTGTATTTGACAGCTTCCCACTATCTAAACCCTTTTCAGATGAGACCAATCATGATGGTGCCGAATGTGATGGTTTGATGTTGGGGAATGAATTGTGTCAGTATTTGGAAGGTTCACACCCCTCGGTGACCCAGTCTTTTCTAGATGACCAGTTCATGATGTTGCAAAATCACATGTGGGTTAATGAGCCACTTAGAGCACAAGGTAAAATGCTGGAATTTAGTGTAACAGAATAGGAAAAGGGTCTTGAAGTGGCTTCAGAGTCTACATTGCAAATAACCTTTGAGAGACTACCACTTGTTGAGTTTTGGTGTAGTATCAAAAAATATTGACAATTATTTGAGAAGACTATCCATATATATATGCAGCTTCCTATTCAGGTGAGATTGGATTTTCTTTGTATACTTCAAAAGAATATACGGCAACAGACTGAATACAAAAGCAGATAGAAAATCCTGTTGCTCTCTATTAAGTCAGACATCAAAGTGATTTGCAAAAATAAAAACATTGCTACACTTCTCACCTAAATTTTGTTTGTTTGTTTGTTTGGTGAGATTTCTAAAAATAAAGTATATCATTTATATTAATACATAATAGACATAATTGTTAATTTTAAATGAATTAATAAAAATGAAAAAATCCTCAGTTTTAACTTATCACTTGATAAATATTGTTATAATTGACAGACAAGTTCTTTGATATCTACAGTAATTTTTAAGAGTGTAAAGGGGTCCTGAGACCAAAAAGGTTGATGGCTGCTGGTTTGTAGAAACAAAAATGGTGTTTAATGACCTTTAAGTTCTTTGAATGTGGGAGAATTCTCAACCTGACACCAGCATTTCCAGCCACCAAAGACAGACTCCTTTCTGTCCTGCTGTTGTTGCCATATAATGCTTTACGTGAAGTGCTTGCATTGAGGCAAAACATACACCTCAGCCACATGACACTGGAAACACTTGCAGCATTTCCCTTCTCCCACCTAAAGCAGGAATGTGTGTGCCCTCCCTGTGTGTGGAAGAGCTTGTCTAAGGGCTGGAGCACAGCTCAAGAATAAAAGCCTTTAAAAACCAGCAGAGGGAACTAGCTATTACTGAAAACTGAACGTTTTAATTAAACATATCCATCACAGGGTTGCTCTTCTCTCCTTCGTTTCTCAAGTGTGTGGACGTTAATCAGCGGTGGTGCACTTGGTTCTGTGGTGACTGCCATTTGGTGAGTGGGATTTCTTTCCATGAAGCGCTTAGAGATAAAACCCTGCAACATCTGTTCTGATGACAACTATCCCTTTTTTATTTTAGCTTACGTATATTTCAGAAGTTAGAGCTAGGGGGTTATGAGGACCTTCATCAGGAGCTCTGTAAATGGCCTCTCTGTGTGTGTGCCTGGGGGTCAGAAAAAGAGAGAAAATATGCAACTCATTTCAGTTCAGTTGCTCAGTCTTGTCTGACTCGGCGACCCCGTGGACTGTAGCATGCCAGGCTTCCCTGTCCATCACTAACTCCCGGAGATTGCGCAAACTCACGTCCATCGATTTCTGGGGGTCAGAAAAAGAAAATATGCGACTAGCACCTGAATTCAATGGTAATCCTTTCTGTTCACTTTGTTTTCCAGGTGGATTAATTGATTGTTTGACTGAGTGTTACAGAGAGGCACTCAATACTACACAAATCTACCTTTGAGAGCGCATCGACTTTTTCTTCAAAATTATTTGATTCGAATTGGCAAAGGGTCAATATCATGATTCTTTGTTCTCTTGTTTATAATCTGTCTATCTATATATATATCTATTTACTTAAAAATAAAACATGGTAGAAGTTGGACTTGGCTTTTCTGCCTTTGAAGTTGTTGTAGCCTAAAAGTTGCTCAGATTAGGGGAAGGATGCTAGGATTTTAAACTCTTACAACTTATTATTAAGTGGGTTGTTCTGGGGTTCTGTTGTAGTGTCACAGCGGGATTCAGATGGATTTTCTGACTGTATAAAAAGAAATCGACCCTTATACCCACCCCCCACTTACTTCTTAAACATCTAGTTTTATTGGATAGGAAAAAAGGAAAAGTTCAACACATGGAAGTCTGGAAACTTGCAATAAAACCTGTGATTCTCCATGGAGAGGGCTTGCAGTGTGTTAGATGGCTGTGATCTTATGTAGGGTATTCAGTTACTGAGTGAGGTTGACCGCACCATCTTGGCAGAAGCATTTTTATGAGCCGTGTATTCCCTCTGTTTACAAGGTATGTGGTATGACGTTTTCAGTAATATTGCCAAGCTACTTGAAATTTTCTTATGAGGGTTCTGGCCATCAACCAGCTGCCCTGTTGTTTTGGGATGCAGTGTTTTGGGGAGTTTGGCCAGGAAGTTTACTAAAATATAATATTTACTTTTTTGGGACCACCATAAATTTAAGTTTTGATAAGATTTATGGTTGTTATCATTTTCATTGTATTGCCATTTAAAACTAAAGGCTGGGCAGATTAGTTTGAATGTTAGTTCATGCTGTCTTAGGTGGAAAGGGTTTATTAATGTGGATTCAGGTTGTGAAGAAATACACATTGGAAACCAGGGTCCTCTGGAAGCAATTTCTGTGGGGCAGCTATTTTGTTTACATTCATATTATTCATATTTACATTTTATTTTCAGGAAATCTGCTTATCCCTGGCATGTCCTCATTCTCACATCTTTCAAGTTGGGATTGAAATCAGTAATAGAGGATTGACCTATCATTACTTTGCAAATGTTAAAAAAAATGTCAAACAGAAATATGTTTATCTTTTTGGCTATATCTGTTATAAAATTTTCTTCTTCAGTTTCCCTTTTTCCTCTCTTCAAATGCTAGCAGGCACTGTTAGTTTCCAACTTTTTGTTTTAAATGTTTGCCTTAACAGCTGCGGGTCCTCTTATAGGCTAGTACATTTGTGGTCATCGAGGCGGGTGTGTGACACCCCGGATTTATGGCTAATTAAGGGACCATTTGTGGTGCTTCTCTGTGATGAGAAGTATATCCTGGTTTGTATTTTATTTGATTAATGTCTTAGATTGTGTAGCTTTTAACTTTTATCTTTTCATCCTTGATGGTGCTGGTATCTAGGAACTCTTCTGTAGAAGGCATTTTGGAGAGAAGCTCCATGCAATTTGAATTTTGATGATGTTTTTTCTTGTTTGAATGAGCTCTCGCAGAGGTGGAATTGGGAAGGTGGGGTTCAGCAGGGGAGCGGGTCATCATGTCACAGATTCATTAGATATTCTCAAAGCACAGCATAATTTGCTCTTACAAGAGCATGAAGGTTCTTGTTTCTAGCCAGGGGAATTTTGTGGCTGCTTTTGAGAGGCACTCAGGTAGAATGGTAATAGTTCAAATGTCTGCTGTGTGTAATAGTCGGTTTGTCCAGTAGGTCTGTATCCTGTGCTAACTTTTGTTTGACATGTTGTTTCATTTGACACTGGAAGGAGTTTGCAAGAATGTGATGACATAGTTCATACTCTTGGATCCAAGTTTGGAACTAAGGCACCCAAAACAGCAAAGCAGAAACTTGTGAGGCAGCTTGTGACTTGAGCCAGAGACACTGAGGCTGAGGAGACATTGTGTACAGTACGGTCTCTGTTTCCAGTTATCATCTCATCAGCATTGAATGGGGTGGAGTGGTTCTTCCCGGAAAAGTGGAAATCTTTCCTAATGTGCTTGATTCAGATTTTCCCATCTGCTGTCTGTCCCTTCTGGACACATCGCCATGGTGATTTCATGGGTGGGCTACTCATTCTCCTACAGTCAGAGGAGTCTATGTGCTGCCCTTCACGTTCATATTTTTATAAACTCTTCTCTAATCCTTGCATTCATTTGAAAAAATGTCGTAATATTTGTGGCCTCATTGATATCTCAGTACAAATCTTTCATTCATTCCCTGTGGAGAAGAGCTGTATGCACAAGCATCCAGTCCCTCTTGTTAGACAGTTAGGTCGTTTCTAATTTTCTCACTTCTCAAGACAGAGCCCAGTGAACGTCCTTATCATGCCTATGTTTGCACTTGTGTGAGGGTATGTCTACGGTATTTGCTATAATGGAACAGAGCTGTGGGACACGTACACCCTTCCACTCCATCATGTCGCCAGAATCCTCTCCAGGGAGTAGTGCGCTCATACTCCCACATCCAGGAGTGTCCAGAGCCCCTCTTCACCCACAACCTTGCGAGTAAACGTATTGTCAGACTGGAAAGTCTTTTCCAGTCCTATGATGTGAAATGGTATCTCATCTATTTCTCTGAGAAATAGGGAGGATGTAAAGATTTTNGAGTCTGAGTGAACTCCGAGAGATGGTGATGAACAGGGAGGCCTGGCGTGCTGTAATTCATGGGGTCGCAAAAAGTCGGACACGACTGAGCGACTGAACTGTACTGAACTTGATGCAGTAAATACCATCTTTCAGACACAGTGATCAGAGACCATCAAATAAACAAGAGAACTGTAGTTTAAGCATCTACCTACATCCATATGGGACTATGGCAGATAATCTTTTGATCACAACATAGTAATGAACAGAAATCATTCATGATCTGTAATGAACCTACTGATGAAGTAGAAGTGGTTGCAATATTAATTTACATAGAATCTTTATTAATTACACTGTAAAACAAATACGACATGGCAAAGCAAAAGTGAATGATAGAAATACTCAGCTCACACTCTTTAAATATTTTATGTTTATATGTGTAGATCAGCAGTTTAATAGTTTACCAATATTCAATTTTTTATATTTTGAAAATTTTTACAAAAGTAACAAACCTGGCAACTAGAAAATACATCTTCTTGTAAAACAGTTTTGCCAGTGCCATAGAGAAATATCAAAGCAAATAATAAAAATAGTCAATACTTCACAATTTTTATTTTGTCTACTTTATTACAAAAAATATCATAAACATAACCTAAGAGCAGGATTAAACCAACTTGAAAAATTATTTTTCCAGAAGTTATAATACATTAGTTTGGTGATTTATTCAAAACAATTATATTAAACTTAGTAGTATTCTTGCAGTGAGTCCCACTTAATCAACAAATGAGTCAGGGAGCTTATCATTATTGAACTAATATAATACTGAATTTATTCAGAGAAAACATTCTTTTCTTAACATATTTCAAATAGTCTGCAAACGGTAAAGTGGATCCAAAGTAATCTTTATATAAGATTTGAAAGAAATATGTATCTTCTAAAGGATATGTAAAGTACCTTCTCTATGTAAGGTACTGTTCTGGGCTTTGTGGAGAACACCAGGAGGAGTTAGATGTGGTTCTTGCTTCAAGAAACATATACTATACTAAGGTTTAATAGACAAAGGAGCATCTTTTGTCTAAGAAAAACACTGTGCCTGTTCTCTTTACTGAAATTTTAACCTCGCTGCTTTCATTCTCAACCATATTATTCTAGTGAATTCAACCTGCTATAATAGAAATATCACAGATTAAGAGGCTTAGAAACACATACATATGTTTCTCACAAGACTGAGACTAGCAATTTCAAGGTTGAAGTATAGGTATATTTGGTTTCTGGTGAGAGCACACTTCCTTATAGATGACTGCCTTCTCATGATGTCCTCATGCAGCAGTAGTGTGGGAACCCTCTGGAGTTGCTTTAGGACACTGATCACATCCATGAGGGCTCTATCTTTATGGCCTACTCATCCCCTCAAAGTCTCTCTTTTTAGTACTTTGGGGGTTAGATTTCAAAATTTCAACATTTGAATTTTGGGGAGACACAAACATTTAAATCATATACACATATAAAGAGGTCAACACACACACACACAAACAAAATTCTACTTTAAATATCCTATTGTTTTCAGCTGCAGAAAAATTGCAGTTTAATTTTCCTCTTAAGTGATTCATTGGAGTAATTCATTCACATCCAATGCATCTAAACCCAAGACCATTCAGTGTAAAATTGGTTACTCAACATATACAAAGAAGTATTTCTTCAGAATGTTGTATTTGTTTTCTTCACAGAACTTAGTGCAGTTATTGGAGAGGTAGACATAGATGTATATATACATACATCCACAACTCCTGTGATAACTCAGATGGCAGAGCAGAGCACGTTAGGTGTTTAATGCAGGAGATGTGGGTTTGATCCTTGGGTCAGAAAGGTCCCCTGGAGAAGGAAATGGCAACCCACTCCAGTATTCTTGCCTGGATAATTCCAAGGACAGAAGAGCCTGGTGGCTATAATCCACAAGGTCACAAAGAATAGGACAGGACTGAAGTGACTTAGCATGTATGCCTGCAAAGTCATTTAAATAAGCATTCTGTGAGGCAAGTAATTTAAGTCAACTAAAAGAGTTGAACATTTTCTTGAATGTTCTGTTTAAGAGAACTGCATGCATTGTATATTTTTTGAAACAAACAGTATACCCACTCCAGTATTTTGCCTGGGAAATCCCATGGACAGAGGAGCCTGGTGAACCAGTCTATGGGGTGCAGAAATTTGGACATGACTGAGCACATACACATGCAAACATACACCCACATGTGTATATATGTATATATACTTTTTCTGTGTAATGTTACCCATGTAAAGAAATTTTAAACTCAAGGAAAGAAGAAGCTTGTTTTGTTTGTTACTTAATATTCAGTTTTTAGCCAAGATTCTGCCTTATAACAGAAAATTCCATAAAAAGTTTTGGAATTCATTATTGGACAAATAAACAAGAGAATAGTTAATGGATGAAATTATTTATTCTGGTATGATTTTGTATTTTTGGCTAGCATCTTTTCTTCCCCTTTAAACTCCCTTTGTTTTATTCTGAATCATTAAACAGAAATTTCCTGAATGATATGGACATTTGTCTCAAAATTCTTTGAACAACAATATGAGATTTGGAATGGAGTCCAACAGAAAAAGATGTAGAGCAGACGCTTTATCTTGTCTGTAACTGATGAATGCACAGTACTTCCACAGGTGCAGCTCTCTGTGACCATAGCTCCAGTTTAATTGTGTTTGGTCATATGTTTAGAGGTTGATAACACTATCCAAAACTGTAAAGGGTCTGAGAGTTATTTTCACTTACTTGCAAGCTAAAAAGTGAGGCAGTCATGGTTTCACAGGTGCTGATAAAAGACACAGACTCCTGATTTTGAAATAAAAGACAATTTCTTATTCACGGCAATAGCTGGAGTCTTAGCAGTGTGTGTGTGTGTGTGTGTGTGTGTGTGTGTGTTTGAGAGAGAGAAAGAGAGAGTTCTCTGAGCCCTAATTTCCACATGAAGACACAGAAAAAAGGCAGAGAATATCTGTAATACCATGAGTTGCATTAGAAAAGGAAACATGCTTGTACTTTGACCTGAAGGAAGATACTGTCTTCCAAGTCTGTTCAGTACAAAAATGTCTTTCAACAGATAGGATAGGACAAATAATAAGGGCAGAAACATAAGAGGCCAATATAAATTGTCTCCCCAAAGCACATCTGGAACAGAATTTGAAAATACTGTGGGATTGTTACCGACAGAGGAGGGATCCGACTGCTTGCTGCTCAGAAGCCAATAAATAGGCCAGGTTGGCGGAAATGAAAGTTTGCTTTATTTCAGATGCCAGCAACTGGGGTTGGGGGATGGAGAGGGGTGTGGATATCTGTCCAAAGACCTATTCTCTCTACACAGGCAACCAATGGGGCAAGAGGTTTTATAGACAGAAGGAGGGGGCTACATGCAGGAAACAGCACTGTCAGCAGTGAGTCATCTTCAAATTGGTTATCAGTGGTCTGAACAGTGTCATCTCATTTGTTTGAGGTACAGTTAATCTTCAGTTCCAGGTTCTATTTGTTCCCATTTCTTTGAGGTTAATTCTCAGTATTGTGGCAGCTTATGTCATGGATACAATCTAGTGGTCATGTACTTAACTTCTTCACCCTGGATTTTTAGTACCTATAAGACAGCTCACAGGATGTGGCTCAGAATATTACCTATAGCCCTTGAGAAAGAACTAAAGGTCCTTGACTATGCTTAATGACTACATTATTATTATTTAATCTCCTTTGTCTGTTTTTCTTTGTTTCTGCATTTCTCATTTATCTGATTAAACTTACTCTTTGACTAAAGTTTTCCACAGATGAAAGGCAGGCAGAGGACATGGAGTGAAGCATGGGGGGAAGCAAGGTCCTTAGGATCCTGCTCTGTTTCACAATATCACATGGATAAGATAAGATGGACAATAGCCTGCTAGGCTCCTCTGTTCATGAAATTTTCTAGGCAAGATAACTGGAGCAGGTTGTCATTTCCTTCTTCAGGGGATCTTCCCAAACCAGGTATCAAACCTGTGTCTCTTACATCTCCTGCATCAGCAGGTGGGCCCTTTACCACTAGTGCCACCTGAGAAGCTCTGATTAAAGACTGTGAGGGGTCAAATCTTAATAGACAATTCTGGGATCCAGTAAACCTCAGCCAAGCTTTATAAAACTGAGACAAGAAGCCATCAAAATCTGAGCTCAACTATACAAGATGTGTGATTATAATTCTAGTCCCTGTGGGGTTATCCCCCAGAGGCAGTTTCTCTAATAAATTTGGAGTAGTTTCCTAAACAGCACAACCCCATTTACTCTAAAAGAGAAAATATATGCAAGAGGCAAAATGGCACATGGAAGCATTCTGCTTTTTAGTGGAGTATAGAATTAATTCCTTTAGGATGAACTTATTCCACATTTGACTTCCCACTTGAAAGAAGACTAAAGTGACTCTGACATAATAGAATTCCTGACCTAATTCCTAATAGAATTTAAATTGGAGATATGGCAAAAGGAAGATTACACAAGACTATAAAATCATGGGAAATTTCAATTAGACAAGCAATAAATTTCAAAGTACTTTTGTTCTTGTTAATATGACAGACTCTTCACCTAATCATAATTTTATTTTGGTACTGTATGGTGACTTCACATGCATTAAAAATTTAAGAATTTACCCTATCAGATCACAGGGAGTCTGGTAGTTAATGATGAAAATACTTTAAAAAGGATGGCTTACCAATTATTAATAAATTTGGAGTTTGATAATGAAACATGACAACACTTAGAACAACAGGGCAAAGAAGTAGGACAAAGCTGTAAAATACGATCAAAAGATAATACTTTTAGGCCTGGTAAAGAAAAAGTCATTCTTTACAAGATGAAATTGTGGCTGTTGATATTTTATAACTAATTTTACAAATAAGGACAGAATGGATCACCTAAGCTGCAACCAAAATCTTATACAAAGCAGCAGGAGAATGATGCTTTCCTACAGAATAGATTTTTCTAAATGGCCATGTTAAAGGGTAGGATAGATGATGCATTGAGAGTCTCTAAGATTTATACACTGACATAATATTTTCAAAATAATGGATATTATTCATCAGCTTTTATCAAAGACAAGAAAAAAATCATTAATGGGCTCTTTTTATAAAAGGAGGTAAATAACAACAAAAAACTAGGGAAGGCCTATTAAAATAAAAGCAAAGATTGAACATAGGTATTGTTAAAGCATGAATATAGAGGATAGAAGTTCTAGTACAGAACGAGGGAAGAGTGACCAGATGGCAGAGTAGAATAAAAGGAACTCAGTTAGTAAATTTAGAAGAATTATTCATCATCCAGAGATTGTAAGGAGTAGGGAGTGGGAGTGGGAGATGTGGAGAGCAAGAGCGAGCAAGAGAGATCTTAAAAGCAGAGATAGAAAACAGGTAGACCAAAGGAGAGTTTACAACATTTTAACCTCTAAAGGGAGAACTCCCAAGGCAAAATAGGAAAAGAAATAAAGATCTTCATATGATTAAACACAGATAAGTCACTTACTACCATAGGACTTACTTCAAACTCGCACAGAGTTGTAATGAGGAAAATTACCTGTAAATGAAAAATTTTAAAAATTGTTTACTTCATTTAATTAGTTCTACCAGAAGTGAAGACAAAGCATGATGTCACACCAGGGAAGAATATTACTTCTGTTTTAAAAAAGAAGGTGAATTGCAAGCTACATTACCTGGGATTGCCCTTCTTGAGTCATGTGTGAATCTTATAGTTACAAATCCACAACGCATCATTTATTCTCTTTTTTAATGCTACCATTTGGAAGGGTCCATGATTTAAGATGACTTATTTTCCTGTGCCTTTTAAGGATTGTAAGTTACTACTTATCTTGTCCACTCTCCTCTTAGTCATGACCATGAAGAGTTGGGCCCACCTGGAGGAAGGAGTAATAGAGAAGTCAACAACTTTTGAGAAGCTCTTTTAAGAAACAGATTATAAGACAGTGATTTCTTTTCCTACCAAATAACAAATTCTTGCAAGAATGACATCATATAACTTTACACACTATAACAGCATTATCCTCCTGGACCCAGAATCACTTGCATGTGATTATTATTTTTTTCCATCACTGAGTAATATAGTTATCTACACAACTGAAACCCAGAAAACCTTTGATATAATGATTATTAACTAATGTCACCTACATTATTTCAAAGCCTCTTTAAGGATTCTGAAATACCTCTGTTCTGCACTTACTAAGTATCCTCTACTTACCAAACCCTCTAAGAGTCTCTACCTTGATGAAACTTTGAGTCTAAAGAAGATCAAGGCAATATACAAGGAAATAGCAATACAAATAAATAATTATATCTTTGATTATATATATATATATATATATATATATATAATCTATGGATGCCACAGTAAGTTGATGT
>SJYV01010307.1:64789-80839 GCA_006410875.1 Neotragus pygmaeus | reverse complement strand
ATGCCACAGTAAGTTGATGTAAGAGCAATGATAAGAGTCTGGATTTCTTTGTAAAGAATTCTGTCCTACACAGAAATTGACACTTAGGGAAAATAATTACTGGAAGACGTTTTGTACCACATAAAAATATTCTACTAAGGGGTGACCAAATATTCCATTTGTGATTATTTCTTTGTTCAGTTGTCATGAATTAAGCCTGGGTTTTAGTCATTGTGTTAAAATCTGGTAAGAAAAACAACCACATATACCTTCGACCTCTCTTCTCTTGGCTAATAAAGCGTGTATGTAAGACAAGTGTTTCAAGTGTTGTCGATGTGAGAAAATTTTTACCTGAGAACTTAAATTAACATTACAAAAAATTAAAAAAAATAAGGTAGAGCTCTTTGTGATAGTTTACTTTTTTTACAATGTTAAATATCTAGTTCTGTGAGGATTATTCTACTGTGTGTCATTCACATCAGAAATGACTGTATTACTTGGTTTCATCAGTGTGTCATTTGGACAGAAGATTTAAGAGCCAACTTGTAGTTAGTCATGTCTTTTTCTTTCTGTAAGAGACTGTCAGTGTTCTAGACAGAGGTGATCCCTCAGGTTGGTCTTGGTGGGAGGATGGAATTAATAGATGGATACTTAGCATAAGTAAGGAAACAAAACGAGCAAAACAACCAAGAGTTGTTGCAATTCACTGAGATTTAGAGTTTACTTGTTTCATCAGTGTGGCATACTATCTTTTGATTGATAAACTCTTTTTTTTTTTTTTACTTTATTTTACTTTACAATACTCTATTGGCTTTGCCATACATGGACATGAATCCACCACAGGTGTACACGAGCTCGCAATCCTGAATCCCCCTCCCACCTCTCACCCCACAATGTCTCTCTGGATCATCTCCCTGCACCAGCCCCAAGTATCCTGCATCCTGCATCTAACGTAGACCAGCGCCTCGTTTCTTACATGATAGTATACATGGTTCAAGAGGGAGAGGGTGGGATGATTTGAGAGAATGATTGATAAACTCTTAACTGGCTTAAAGAATATTCCCCAAATACTCCCTCTTGAATTCAGGTCTCTTGTTAAAAACAAATAAACAAATAGAAAACATATATAACCTTGGAAATTCAACTGAATAACTGAATTCTCCCTGACACTCTAAGCTTACTTAATCAACTAGACTCAATAAGTTTGTATTGGTTTCAACACTTCTAAATGATACTTGCATCTCAACCTAGACTACCAACCTCTTAAATGTAAAAAACACAGTAGTGTTCTATACCCCCAGTAGTTCCACAGAAATTCCTAACACTGTCTTTAATAAACACAGTAGTGTTTTATACCCCCAGTAGTTCCACAGAAATCCCTAACACTGTCTTTAATAAGCACTTTTTGATGTAAAATACTAGTAAATAAGTTTTTTTAAAAAAATAAGAAAATATACTTAGTTGAAAAAGAAAACAAAACATGACTATGTTGAATAATACAAAGATTATAGGAAGATAAAATAATTAAAATAGAGAAAATAGAGATTTTCATTTAAAGGAGAAATGACTAAGACAATTAATTTAAAAAATTATCATGGGAGATAAGAAAAAAATAAACGAGGCATTTTTGGAAAATAGTAACAGGCAAGCAGAAGACAAATTAATGCTACCTCTGTAATAATAGTAGTTCTTTTTGTGTTGTACCTTACTTATTTAAACTATTAAATACACAATGGAAACATTTATATTTAGGATTAAGTTTTCAATATTTTTTTCTGTTTGAAAATGTGTCACAGAAAGAATGTCAGCCTAAAGATATAACCTACACTGTTCAAATGTATAATCTGTAAATGCTGTTAAAGCAAACTTGTCAGTGGTTTTATAAGGAATTAAATATGTTCACTAATGAAGATTTGTTTGAAATTCTAAAGTGAATGGTTGTGGACACTTTTTCTATTTCTGCCAGCTCTTTCCAGCTCTTTTTCTTTTAACTCCCCATAGGAATAATCTTTTATGATATAATTAAATTTTGTTATTGTTTTACTAGCTTTTGGCCTTTCTTTCCTCCTTTACTTTTTCTTCTCCTCCTCATCCCCTTCTATCCTAAATATTTTCTCCAATTAAGTTTTCATTTAGCAGCCAAACTGTCACTGCCCCACTATGAATCTTTATCAACAGTTTGCTTACTCAAGATATGAGACAGTATCAATATTTAGAAGCTAGGAATTTAAATAATTTGTTTAAACATACATTTAAAAATTTGTTGAAGTATAAATTAATTGAATTTAGATATTTATAAAACTTATCCCAGATAATCAAGCTATCAACATCTTCAGAACACTTATTTTTTTCCATGCTTAAATTAAAACATGGTTATTTTTAAAATAATGAAGAAATGTGAAGAAAAATTAAACCATTGCTTTTAAGTTTTGAAATTTATTTCATTGATTAAAAAATAAAAAACTAGTTTAATAACATTTTTTCTTAAATGACAACAGTGGAGTTTTCTGAGTTGTGTTTCATTAAAAGAACAACATGACCTCAGTTCCTTGTTTAAATTATCAGCTTAAAGGGTAATCATGGGAAATAGTGAACCTTTGAATTAGTTATGAATGTATCAGTTATGAATGTATTATATAGTCTAAGGAGTTCCATATAGAGTTACTCCTTTTGTTTTGTTTTGTTTAGTGAGCAGTAGGAGTCTGGTGGGCTGCAGTCCATGGAGTCGCTAAAGGTCAGACACAACTGAGCGACTTCACTTTCTCTTTTCACTTTCATGCATTGGAGAAGGAAACGGCAACTCACTCCAGTGTTTTTGCCTGGAGAATCTCAGGGACAGGGGAGCCTGGTGGGCTGCCGTCTATGGGGTTGCACAGTCAGGCACGACTGAAGTGACTTAGCAGCAGCAGCAGCAGCAGCAGCAGCAAACTATACAAAGGAAATTAAACCTAAGAACTTTCACAGAAATTCTTCAGGATTTTCTGGGAAGGCAGCAAGAGCAAGAAAAACTTCGGCAAGGGTAATTACAAGTTTCAAATGGTCATCCCTTAATTATGAGAGGTTTTAAGTTCAAGTAATACATCTTTTTATAAATCTATCATATTTTATTATGCTCTCTTGAAACTGCTCTCTTGAAATCATGGATTACCACTTACATTCTTTTCACATAGTTCATGTACTTAGTACTTAAAATGACCCTTATGATTTATAGGTAAAGGTATTTTACTAATTGACTTATTTATATGCATATATAAATAATTGTATAAATTATATATTTATATATGTAAATTCTGAATATACATGTGTATGTATTCAGTAAAAAGTCTTCTTAGGTTAACATTTTAAACCTACTATGCTTGTTATAAAAAGACACAGACTTTATGGACTCTCCACATCTCTGATTCTCAAATTCATATTGCGTTTGTGAAATCATCAAGCTAAATATATCAAACATAAGCCCATCATATATAATAATGACTAACACACTACAGAGCATATATAGGATGTTCCAGCCTCAAGCACTGTGGACTGCGTGTGTGCTAAGATGACTCAGTCATGACCCACTCTTTGTGACCGTATGGATGGTAGTCCACCAGGCCCCTCTGTCCATGGGATTCTCCAGGCAAGAATACTGGAGTAGGTTGCCCTGCCCTCCTCCAGGGGATCTTTCCAACCCAGGAACTGAACCCGTGTCTTTTATGTCTCCTGTATTGGCGGGTGGGTTCTTTATCACTAGCACCACCTGGGAAGCCCTAAATGTGGATTACTGAACTCAAATTTCCATCCCAGTAGTGTTTTGTATGTGCCTGTGGTTTATATGCCATGATCAAGTGGAAATGTTCTTTTGCTCAGAGCTTCCAGATGAATATATGTGTATGACAGTTTTAGAATAGGTAATCTATAGACTAGTGACATAACATTATAGTTTAATATGTAGAGCACTAAAAATGCTGCTGCCATTTTACTTTGCTTAGTAAAACATCTCTTCCTTCAATTATCAAGTATTTTACTTTATACTGAAGTGACAGCGTAATTTTATGGAATAAAAACACCATAAATCCCAGAAGCCTTGATCATTTGGTTCTGTCAATTTTGGAACATAAAATTAAGGTTCAAATGCAATATTAGTGACATTTGAAGAAAAGCTAATTAAATATTTGCTTTAGTTTTAACACTTTAATAAGGTGATGAATAGTTGAAATCAGTGAAAATAGGGAGTTTACAATGAAAACAATAATCTCAAGTGTATAATGACCCACAGTGTCTTAATAGTGTATGTATGTGCACTCAACAGTGTCTGACTCTCGGCAGTCTCATGGACTCTAGACTGCCAGACTCCTTTGCCCGTGGAATTTTCCAGACAAGAGTACTGGAGTGGGTTGCCATTTCCTACTCCAGGGAATCTTCCTGACCTAAGGATTGAATCCCTGTCTCTTGTGTCTCCAGCACTGGCAGACAGATTCTTTACCACTAGCACCAAGGAAAGTATCAATAGGATCTGCACAGTTCTGTGCACATTGGATTAAGGCTTATCCACATTGTCTCCCACTCTACAGTAAATGATCTACTCAGATTTGCAAAAGCTAAAGATAATATGATATTGTCTAGAGAGAGGGTACAGAATCTAAGATCACTTAGTACTGAGTCCTTTTTATGCTTTGCTCCTTCACCCAACTCTCTTGCTCTTCTTGACATATAGTATTTCTCTCTTCCTCTGAAAATAGGATATATTTCTCTCTCCAATCTTGCTTTACCAAAGTGAATTTATATTTCTCTCCTACAATTAATAGATTTTTTGGAATTTTAAGCACTTCTTCCATGCCACTTTAGGGTACTAGAAAGAAAGCAGAATGGTAAAAGGAGAATATTCACAGATTTGTAGTTTTGGATGTAACTGTGCCATAAGACATAATAATGTAATTAAATCAGAGTATTGCAGATTATAAGTTTTAAAATACTTGCTGGCATGTTGTAGAGAATGGTTTTATTTCAATGACTTGAATATTAACTATTTTCTATTATTTACTGATAGTACAAAAACTTCTCAACAAAATACACAATACTTTGAATGTATATTATGCTTTTCTAATCACACATTGAAAAATAAGCTCTTAACAATTAAAATTTATTTAAATCATAAAGCATGACTAAGTCAAGATTTCAACTTAGATATAAATAATTTTCATGGCATACTTGTCTCCACTTTGACCTTCTGCCTCTGACAGCTTTTCATTTTTAATTGAGAGTAGGAGGTACATTTAGTTTACTTGGCAAATTTCTTTTTCTTTTGTCGAATAATGATAAACTTAGTTGATTTTATGATAGTAATATCACAAAAACCATATCATTGAAATATAGTTACCAACAATTGTTGTACTGCTATATGTAACAGCTAATTGTAGGAAGGATTAGTTTGTAGCTGATGTTGGTATATTAACTTATAATTTTTTCTTGTCCAGATACTTTTTTTCATTCCTCTTGGTATTGGCTGTTGTTTTATTGGTTTAAGAAGTTTCTTTATATTCAATATAGATGAAATTACCTTTAAACAAAATGTGGACTTAAAACACATACTGGACCCCCAGATATTTTTTTATCTACATGATAAATCAATGAGATTCTTCCCTGAAACATCTTAAGTAAACTCAGTAGAAAAGAAATGCTAATTTCCTCTTTGACAACAATATTAAACACAATTTACCTTAAACTTCTGTGGTTATATTACCAGATTTCAAGGAGGAAAAATAGCTGTAAGACAAAACTGGTATACAGAGGGAAGGAGAGACTGATGAAAGGCTCTGAAATGACCGTCTAAGGCACTAGATGCATTTGTTCCTGAAGTCATTCCTTGGGCATAACTGGCAAATTCCTAATTTTGTTGTCTAAATTGCATTGTATTATTTTGCCACAGGTAACTGAAAGAATTTTGATAAATATATAAATTATTTTGAAAGTATGCTTTTAAAGTGACAATACATAAAATATGGTATGGACTAAGTAGAATTGAGGACAGAGAAGATCTCTCTAATTCACATTAAAAATTAATAATCTTCACATAATAATTAAGCAGATGATAATTTATATTAATACATGCTGCCTTTTGAGATTCAGATTTCTCAAGCCTGAAATTTTAGGAAAGTAGCAAAATATATCTGAATATAAGAGTGGGATGATTATTTATGAAATTCTCTTTATGCCAAATAATAGAGACACATGGAATTTTTGGTCAATTTCTTTTAGCTTTATATTTGGGGAAAAAATGGAAAAGTATAGATGGCACTAAATTCTCTCAGGGAATAAAATACCAAATTCATGAGAACAAATAATATGAAGAGTTCTTGACTCTGCAAGTAAGCAGAAAAATGATTTTCATTGATTTTGAGATGTACAAGAAGTGGAAGATAATTTATCTAAGAACAAAATTCACATTACAATTTTTAAAAGACCATAAAATAAAATGACATAGTAGCTGACTTTATCAAGTTGCTTACCTAGTTCAGAAAACTTCTTTTATATCTGCTGTCATATTTCTGCTGAATGGACTGCATTTCACAAACTCCCTATCCTGGAATTATAAGGGTTAAAATAGGTTAAAGAGAAGGAGGTAATGGGCAGTTGGTGGTGAAGTTAAATCTACAATTACACTTTTTGCCTTAGCTTCTTTGCTATACCATTGATTTCTTAGTTTCTTTATTTTTTACATAAATCAACTACATAAGATTTTGTTTTATACACAGTTTGTCCCAGCTGGACTGATCAGTTATCATAGGTATAAAATGACACTACTAGAATCTGAAATTAATCCATTCTTGATTTCATCAAATTACCACTTTTCTTTAATGGTTCCTTCACTTTAAATGTCTAATATTCATTCACATTTCTGTTAATTTTATATCTTTTTATTTAAATTCCAAATTTACTGATAAAATTTTTAAAGTCATAAAAATAAAAATGTACTGTGATTTAACCCAACAGAGATAATTAGGTTATTAGAGTCTCTTGATCCTTCCTCTCATATATATGTTCTACTTTCATTTCCAAGTCAGGATCTACTGAGATTATGATGAAAACCCTCTTAGTCAAGAACATTTCTGGCTATAAATGCAGCTTACACTCTAACAACAAGGTATAAAATATAAAAGACATTTGATCTACAAAAAAAGTCCTTTAAGTTTGGTCTTATCCAAAACTACCATGAGCATATTTGGTCTATGCTTAATGGTTTTGAGTAGGAGCAAATTGTCAAGGATATTTTGACATAGATGAATTATCAAATGATGTTTTAGGCAGAAGTAAATTGTACTGCCAATATCAAGGACCCTTTGGCATGGACCAAATGCCCTCTGACCAAATATTCCATGGATCAAATGTCTAATAGATGTTTTGGAGTGGATCAAATATCTGTTGTTCGGTAGCTCAGTCATATCCGAGTTTTGTAACTCCATGGACTGCAGCATGCCAGGCTTCTCTGTCCATTTCCATCTCCTGGAGCTTGCTCAGAATCATGTACATTGAGTCAGTGATGCCATCCAACCATCTCATCCTCTGTTGTCCCCTTCTCATCCTGCCTTCAAACTTTCCCAGCATCAAGGACTTTTCTAATGATTTGACTCATCTCATCAAGTGGCCAATGTATTGGAGTTCCAGTAACACTCCTTCTAATGAATACTCAGGATTGATTTCCTTTAAGATTGACTGGTTTAATCTTCTTTCAATGAAATGGTCTCTCAAAAGTTTTCCCCAATCTCATTCAAATATGAAGGAGAAATAAAAAGCTTTACAGACAAGCAAAAGCTGAGAGAATTCAGCACCACAAAACCAGCTCTACAACAAATGCTAAAGGATATTCTTTAGATAAGAAACACAAAAAGGGAGTATTAACCCAAACCCCAAGCAATAAAGTAAATGGCAACGGGATAATACTTATCAATAATTACCTTAAACATAAATGGGTTGAATGCCCCAACCAAAAGGCAAAGACTGGCTGAATGGATACAAAAACAAGATCCCTATATATGCTGCCTACAAGAGACCCACCTCAAAACAACGGACACATACAGACTGAAAGTGAAGGGCTGGAAAAAGATATTCCATGCAAATAGAGACCAAAAAAAGGCAAGAGTGGCAATACTTATATCCGATAAAATAGACTTTAAAACTAAGGATGTGAAAAGAGACAAAGAAGGCCACTACATAATGATTAAAGGATCAATCCAAGAAGAAGATATAACAATTATAAATATATATGCACCCAGCATAGGAGCACCTCAATATGTAAGACAAATGCTAACAAGCATGAAAGGGGAAATTAACAATAACACAATAATAGTGGGACACTTTAATACCCTACTCACACCCATGGACAGATCAACTAAACAGAAAATTAACAAAGAAACACAAACTTTAAATGATACAATAGACCAGTTAGACCTAATTGATATCTATAGGACATTTCACCCCAAAACAATGAATTTCAACTTTTTCTCAAGTGCTTACGGAACCTTATCCAGGATAGATCACATCCTGGGCCATAAATCTAACCTCAATAAATTCAAAAAAATCGAAATCATTCCAAGCATCTTTTCTGACCATAATGCACGGAGATTAGACCTCAATTACAGGAGAAAAACTATTAAAAATTCCAACATTTGGAGGCTGAACAACACGCTTCTGAATAACCAACATATCACAGAAGAAATCAAAAAAGAAATCAAAATATGCATAGAAATGAATGAAAATGAAAACACAACTACCCAAAACCTGTGGGACACTATAAAAGCAGTGCTAAGAGGAAAGTTCATAGCATTACAGGCATACCTAAAGAAACAAGAAAAAAATCAAATAAATAACCTAACTCTACACCTAAAGCAACTAGAAAAGGAAGAAATGGAAAACCCCAGAGTTAGTAGAAGGAAAGAAATCTTAAAAATTAGGGCACAAATAAATGCAAAAGAAACAAAAGAGACCATAGCAAAAATCAACAAAGCCAAAAGCTGNAAATAGAGACCAAAAGAAAGCAGGAGTGGCAATACTTATATCCAATAAAATAGACTTTAAAACAAAGGCTATGAAAAGAAACAAACAAGGCCACTAAATAATGATCAAAGGATCAAAGCAAGAAGAAGATATAACAATTATAAATATAGACGCACCCAACATAGGACCACTGCAATATGTAAGAAAAATGCTAACAAGCATGAAAGGGGAAATTAACAATAACACAATAGTAGGAGACTTTAATACCCCACTCACACCTATGGACAGATCAACTAAACAGAAAATTAACAAAGAAATGTAAAATTTAAAAGATACAATAGACCAGTTAGACCTAACTGATATCTACAGGATATTTCACCCCAAAACAATGAATTTCCCCTTTTTCTCAAGTGCTCAAGGAACATTTTCCAGGATAGATCACATCTTGGGCCATAAATCTAACCNAAATTAACAAAGAAATGTAAAATTTAAAAGATACAATAGACCAGTTAGACCTAACTGATATCTACAGGATATTTCACCCCAAAACAATGAATTTCCCCTTTTTCTCAAGTGCTCAAGGAACATTTTCCAGGATAGATCACATCTTGGGCCATAAATCTAACCTTGATAAATTCAAAAAAATCAAAATCATTTCAAGCATCTTTTCTGACCATAAGGCACTAAGATTAGATCTAAATTACAGGAGAAAAAACTATCAAAAATTCCAACATTCGGAGGCTGAACAACACACTTCTGAATAACCAACAAATCACAGAAGAAATCAAAAAAGAAATCAAAATATGCATAGAAATGAATGAAAANCTTTTCTGACCATAATGCACTCAGATTAGATCTCAATTACAGGAGAAAAACTAGTAAAAATTCCAACATTTGGAGGCTGCACAACACGCTTCTGAATAACCAACAAATCACAGAAGAAATCAAAAAAGAAATCAAAATATGCATAGAAATGAATGAAAATGAAAACACAACTACCCAAAACCTGTGGGACACTATAAAAGCAGTGCTAAGAGGAAAGTTCATAGCATTACAGGCATACCTCAAGAAACAAGAAAAAAATCAAATAAATAACCTAACTCTGTACCTAAAGCAACTAGAAAAGGAAGAAATGGAGAAGTAGTAGAAGGAAAGAAATTTTTTTATTATTTTTACTTTACTTTGCTTTAAAATACTGTATTGGTTTTGCCATACATTGACATGAATCAGCCACGGGTGTACATGAGTTCCCAATCCTGAATACCCCTCCCACCTCCCACTCCATATCATCTCTCTGGATCATCCCTGTGCATCAGCCCCAAGCATCCTATATCCTGTATCGAACATAGACTGGTGATTTAAATAAACTTTATATATTAAGAAAAAAGAAAAATATATTTTCATTCTGCTTTTGCAACAAAAAAACTTGGACAGGTCACATGGACTTGGAAGGTGCTGCCACTTAGGATGTTGAGAACTACTGAGGAGCCTTGATGGGACAACATGGGCCCTGCTCAGCTGGATCCCCAGAAAGGGACATAGGCCCAGGGAGGCTAAGCATTTGGATTCTCTACCAGAAGAAGGGATCATTCACTTATCCAACTAGACAGATAATTATTTTATACATCTGATGTGCCACTTTCCAAGAATCCTCATCTTGATCTCTGCTTTTAGGCAACCTGACCTGAGACACCAGGTAATGTGCTCCTGGAAGAGGGGAGTTAAAGCATTCTAGTATGTTTCTCCTTGGGCTCTCTCTTGAATAAACTTTTCTGGGAGAAGCCAGCTGCCATGTCCTGAAGCACTCAGACAGCCTTGTGGAGAGGCCCACATAAGAAGGAAGTGAGGCCTCTTGCCAGCAGCCATATGAATGTGCCATGTAGAAGTGAATCCTTCAGGCCTCATCAAGCCTTCCAGATGACTTCTGTCACAGCTGACATCTTGACTATGGCCTAATGAGGGACCCTGTGCCAGAATCACCCAGATTAGTTTCTCCTGAATCTTGAACTCATAGAAACTTTGAGATATAAACGTTCATTATTTTAGGTCTCTTAAAAAACATTCCAGTATGTCTGGGACTTGGGGTCTAGTAGAGTGGAACAAGTGTGAACAGTGGAGAAAAATGGGAAAGTTGAAGCTGGAGAAGGACAGTGGAGTAGACCACATGTGGTCTTATGGATTGTCATCCGGCTTATCAGCCATTCAGCACCATTCCCCATGACTAAGCTCTTCCCAGCACTGAAGGGGATCAGAGCCTGGAAACTACATTTATACAATCTCCTTTCAACACAGTTCCTTGCTGCCACTGTCACTCACATGAAATCAAAGAAATAAGAAAAAACAAGCCATATTACTGCTCCTCTGACAGTGATGGGCAGAAAAGCATAGGCTTCAGGAGTCAAGAGTATCTTGCCATGGACTCAGGCATTTCCCTGCAAATCATGACTCTGGTGCTGCAGACAGCCTGAGCATTTCCAGCTGTTTCCTTCAGTTCTTAGAATAGCTACACTTCCTAAAAATTGTGGTAAACCTGATAGCATTGGCCTTCACCCACCTTCCCTCCTCCAGCACATCTAATTCTTTTTGTAAGTACCTAATTCTATGCATGAAATCTCTTCCAGTGTGAAATACCTAGAGTGGTTTCTGTTTTCCTGACTACACCTTGGTTGGTACATCCATGTTGAGGATTTAAAGCTTATCCTGGGTGTCACAGAGGTCAACAAGGGATTTTAGGTAGGGAAGTAATCTGACAAGATTTGGTGTTTTAGAAGGATTATTCTGAATCTGCTGAGTGAAACAGATTGGAAGAGACCCATAATAGGGGGAGGGAACTCAGTTAGAAGGCTAAAGAAGAAAACAAGACAAAAGACAATGGTCATTCAAACCAGTCTGGTGAGAGTGGAGATAGACAGCTTTGAGAGCTATTTGGACTGGAGACCGGATACCTCCTTGGAGATTCGTGGAGTGTGGGAAGTGAAAGGAAAGAACAGTGACACATGGAATCCTGGCTTCCATCTTAGACAGTGGGCAAATGGTTGTGAGAGGAAACAGTTTAAAGTAACAGCAAAGAAACATGGCCACACAATAGCTGAAAAAAACTAAGCAGATTCATCACAAAGCAGTGCTAGAATCACCCATCCGATCCAGGTTCCAAGGTAACACCAGTTCCACGAATTTCTTAGAGGAAAGATTAGCAAACTTTTTCTGTAAAAAGCCAATAGTAAATATTTTCAGTTGTCCAGGTCATTTGGTCTCTGAGTCTCCAGGTCTCTGCTGCCAACCTGCAACTCTGCTGCTGAGTGCACAACCAGGTATAGAAAATACAAGGAACGGGTGGGGCTGTGTCCCAGTAAACTTTATTTACAGAACAGGTGGCAGGATAGATTTGGTGTGTGGGTCACAGTTTGCCAGTCCCTGACCTGGAGGGGAAAAGATCCTACACATAAGGTCAGGAAACACTGCACAATCTCTCTCCCTCTTAGAAATCCAGAGAACACACAGCATACCACATGCTTTGAACTCCTGTGAGGTAAAGGAAGCTGTCTTTGTTTAACCCAGCAGTTCCCCAGACTTATCTGGCTTCAACTCCTTATTCTCATATAATTCACATTACTACCCAGCAAAACTAATGTCCTGTGTAACACACTTGGGGAAACACTGACCTACAGACTGGGTTTTAGAGGAACAAAGGAGAACCATTACACCTGATTTGAAAGGCAAACACCATTCAAGCCAAACATACATCCATCCCCTTCTCGCCCTGGCCAAGAGTGTGAGGCAGGGTGAGGACATTGCCGCAGGGCAAGAAAGGGCTCCCTTCCTGCCTCCCTCTTCTCTGCAGTAGCAGTTGTTATTGCTGCTGCCAACTACTTCTCTGCATGAATTTACTTACTGGGCTCCTTTAAAACCTCCTGGACACAAACACAATAAAAATCATTCCTTATGGTAGTTAAAACAGATTAACAGAACTTGGATAAATTATGGAGTTTTTTTTCCCTTAAAGTAGCTTAAAACAAAATAACTCAGGTTCCAGTTGCAGATGAGCTCACAAAGGCCCCATGGTGCCCATCTGAGACCAGTTGCTCATCACATCCCCTCACCTGGGCCACTGCAGAAACTTCAGTGGGTCTTTTCCCAGCCTTTGGTTTTTCCCCTGGTCCAATCCATCCTGCATACCATTGAGGAACTCATCTTGCAAACCACCTTCTCATCAAAACATATTTTTTCAAAGCCCCTCGATGGGTCCCTAAGGCCTGGGCACACAACACACTCCTTCAGCCAGTTAAAGCTCTTCCAGTGTCTGGCTCCAATCTTCCTCTGCATCATAACTGCACTAGTTTGCCCATTTGGAACCCACTCCAGGCACATAACTATTATCTAAATCTTCAAACAAATCAGAAGGTTCTTCTCAACTCCATTCTGTTCTAGCCCTTCTAACCCAGTGGTTCCCAAATAGAGCTGCACAGGANGCATCATAACTGCACTAGTTTGCCCATTTGGAACCCACTCCAGGCACATAACTATTATCTAAATCTTCAAACAAATCAGAAGGTTCTTCTCAACTCCATTCTGTTCTAGCCCTTCTAACCCAGTGGTTCCCAAATAGAGCTGCACAGGAGAATTATATGGGGAATTTTTATACATTACAGACTTTTAGATACTATCCCAGACTTCTCTAATTAGGATCTTCTAGGTCTGGAGCATTACAACTTCTATTTTAATAAGCTCCCTGGGTGATTTTTATGTAGCCTTCCCAGGGGACCACTGATGGCCCAAACTCTTCAGTTAAGAAATGAGAAACCCAAGTCTCCAAGGTCCTAGTCTGGAAAAGGCCACAGGTGCACCAGTAAAAACTAAGTAGGTTTCTTAATTGTTTTCTTCTCCATTTACCATGGAGGGAATAGGTGGTATATGCAATATGGTTTCACAAATAAATATNTGTTTGCAATTTAAAGCCTCTGCTTCTTAATCCACTGTCTAGGGAAGTCCTGATGCATTAAATCTTGGAATTTCTAAATTACCTGGAGTTCCAGATATGGATAATCATTTTAAAGGTCCTCACATGTCTTTATACAATGTGATTTGCTCATTTCTAGACATTTCATCCTGATTGGTGTTTAAAGATTACAACATACTGGTAGGAAAGATTTAACTGAAAGCAAACAATCAGAGATAAAATATATTCTTCATCTTAATAATCAAAGATTTCTAAAAGGTAAAATTCACAGAGTGATAAATGTAAGAATTACTGCAAATATTGAAACCAGAAGATCGAACATGGACCCTACAGAAGTCACCATCAAGGGATATTTTAGTTTTTTCAAATGAAGTTCTGTCAAAGACTAAAATGTTTTATTATTAAATAAATTTATGCAATAAATAATAAAGAAAAAAATTAATGAGTTAGAAAACACATACATATTAGCTCAGTTCAGTTCATTCACTCAGTCGTATCTGAATCTTTGCGACCCCATGAACCACAGCATGCCAAGCCTCCTACCCATCACCAATCACTGGAGATCACCCAAATTCACGTTCATTGAGTTGGTGAAGTCATCAAACCATCTCATGCTCTGTCATCCCCTTCTCCTCTTGCCCTCAATCTTTCCCAGGATCAGGACGTTTTCCAATAAGTCAGCTGTTCGCATCAGGTGGCCAAAGTATTGGAGTTTCAGCTTCAAAATCACTCCTGCCAATGAATACCCATGACTGATCTCCTTTAGGATGGACTGGTTGGATCTCCTAGCAGTCCAAGGGACTCTCCACAGTTCAAAAGCATCAATTCTTCATCACTCAGCTTTCTTTATAGTCCAACTCTCACATCCATACATNAGTCATCAAACCATCTCATGCTCTGTCATCCCCTTCTCCTCTTGCCCTCAATCTTTCCCAGGATCAGGACGTTTTCCAATAAGTCAGCTGTTCGCATCAGGTGGCCAAAGTATTGGAGTTTCAGCTTCAAAATCACTCCTGCCAATGAATACCCATGACTGATCTCCTTTAGGATGGACTGGTTGGATCTCCTAGCAGTCCAAGGGACTCTCCACAGTTCAAAAGCATCAATTCTTCATCACTCAGCTTTCTTTATAGTCCAACTCTCACATCCATACATGACCACTGGAAAAACAATAGCCTTGACTAGATGGACATTTGTTGGCAAAGTAATGTCTCTACTTTTTAATATGCTGTCTAGATTGGCCATAACTTTCCTTCCAGTAAGAGTCTTTTAATTTCATGGCTGCAGTCACCATCTGTAGTGAATTTAGAGCCCAGAAAAATAAAATCGACCACTGTTTTCCCATCTGTTTGCCATGAATTGATGGGACCAGATGCCACGATCTTCGTTTTCTGAATGTTGAGCTTTAAGCCAACTTTTTCCCTTTACTCTTTCACTTTCATCAAGAGGCTCTTTAGTTCTTCTTCCCTTTCTGCCATAAAGGTGGTGTTATCTGCATATCTGAAGTTATTGATATTTCTCCTGGCAGTCTTGATTCCAGCTTGTTCTTCTTCCAGCCCAGCGTTTCTCATGATATGCTCTCATTTCAGTTCAGTTCAGTTGCTCAGTCGTGTCTGACTCTTTGCGAACCCATGAATCGCAGCACACCAGACCTCCCTGTTCATTACCATCTCTCGGAGTTCACTGAGACTCACATCCATCAAGTCCATGATGCCATCCAGCCATCTCATCTTCGGTCGTCCCCTTCTCCTCCTGCCCCCAATCCCTCCCAGCATCAGAGTCTTTTCCAATGAGTCAACTCTTCCCAGGAGGTGGCCAAAGTACTGGAGCTTCAGCTTTAGCATCATTCCTTCCAAAGAAATCCCAGGGTTGATCTCCTTCAGAATGGACTGGTTGGATCTCCTTGCAGTCCAAGGGATTCTCAAGAGTCTTCTCCGACATCACAGTTCAAAAGCATCAATTCTTCGGTGCTTAGCCCTCTTCACAGTCCAACTCTCACATCCATACATGACCACTAGAAAAGCCATAGCCTTGATTAGATGGACATTAGTCGGCAAAGTAATTTCTCTGCTTTTGAAAATACTATCTAGGTTGGTCATAACTTTTCTTCCAAGGAGTAAGCGTCTTCTAATTTCATG
>SJYV01010307.1:0-63823 GCA_006410875.1 Neotragus pygmaeus | reverse complement strand
GATGTACTCTGCATATAAGTTAAATAAGAAGGGTGACCATATACAGCCTTGATGTACTCCTTTTCCTATTTGGAACCAGTCTGTTGTGCCATGTTCAGTTCTAACTGTTGCTTCCTGACCTGTAAACAGGTTTCTCAAGAGGCAGGTCAGGTGGTCAGGTTAGGTGGTCTGGTATTCCCATCTCTTTCAGAATTGTCTACAGTTTATTGTGATCCACACAGTCAAAGGCTTTGGCATAGTCAATAAAGCAGAAATAGATGTTTTTCTGGAACTGTGTTGCTTTTTCCATGATCCAGTGGAAGCATAGAAGTTAAATAAGCAGGGTGACAATATACAGCCTTGATGTACTCCTTTTCCTATCTGGAACCAGTCTGTTGTTTTATGCTCAGTTCTAACTGTTGCTTCCTGACCTGTAAACAGGTTTCTCAAGAGGCAGGTCAGGTGATCTGGGATTCATATCTCTTTCAAAATTTTCCACAGTTTATTGTGATCCAAACATTTAAAGTCTTTGGCATAGTCAATAAAGCAGAAATAGATGTTTTTCTGGAACTCTGTTGCTTTTCCAATGATCCAGCGGATGCTGGCAACTTGATCTCTTGTTCCTCTGCCTTTTCTAAAACCAGTTGAATATGTGGTAATTCACTGTTCATGTATTGCTTCAGCCTGGCTTGGAGAATTTTTAATATTGCTTTACTAGTGTGTGTGATGAGTGCAATTGTGTGGTAGTTTGAGTGTTTTTTTTTTGTCATTGCCTTTCTTTGGGATTGGAATGAAAACCTTTCCAGTCTTGTGGCCACTGCTGACTTCCAAATTTGATGGTATATTGAGTGCAGCACTTTCACAGCATCATCTTTCAAGATTTGAAATAGCTCAACTGGAAATCCATCACCTCCACCAGCTTTGTTCATAGTGATGCTTCCTAAGGCCCACTTGGTTTCATATTCCAGGATGTCTGGCTCTAGGTGAATGATCACACCATCGTGATGATCCGGGTCGTGAATATTTGTACAGTTCTTCTGTGTATTCTTGCCACCTTTTCTTAATATGTTCTGCTTCCATTAGGTCCATACCATTTCTGTCCTTTATTGAGCCCATTTTTGCATGAACTGTTCCCTTGGTATCTCTAATTATCTTGAAGAGATCTCTGGTCTTTCCCATTCTATTGTTTTCCTCTATTTCTTTGCATTGATCACTAAGGAAGTCTTTCTTATCTCTACTTGCTCTTCTTTGGAACTCTGCATTCAAATGGGTATAACTTTCTTTCTCTTCTTTGCTTTTCACTTCTCTTCTTTTCACAGCTATTTGTAAGGCCTACTCAGACAGCCATTTTGCTTTTATGCATTTCTTTTTCTTGAGGATTATCTTGATTCCTGTCTCCTGTACAGTGTCATGAACCTCCATCCATAGTTGATCCGGCACTCTGTCTATCAGATCTAGTCCTTAATCTATTTCCCACTTCCACTGTATAATCATAAGGAATTTGATTTAGATCATACCTGAATGGTTTAGTGGTCTTCTCCACTTTCTTAAATTTCAGTCTGAATTTGACAATAAGAAGTTCATGATCTGAGTCAGCTCCTGGTCTTGTTTTTGTTGACTGTATAGAGCTTCTCCATCTTTGGCTGCAAAGAATATAATCAATCTGATTTTGGTGTTGACCATCTGGTGATGTCCATGTGTAGAGTCTTCACTTGTGTTGTTGGAAGAGAGTGTTTGCTATGATCAGTGTTTGCATTCTCTTGGCAGAACTCTACTAGCCTTTGCCCTGCTTCATTCTGTACTCCAAGGCCAAATCTGCGATTTTTCCAGGTGTTTCTTGATTTCCTACTTTAGCGTTCCAGTCTCTTATATTGAAAAGGCCAACTTTTTGGAGTGTTAATTCTAAAAGGTCTTGTAGGTCTCAACTGTAGAACTGTTCAACTTCACCTTCTTCAGTGTTACTAGTCAAAGCATAGACTTGGATTACCATGATATTGAATGGTTTGCCTTGGAAATGAACAGAGATCATTTTGTTGTTTTTGAGACTGCATCTAAGTACTTCATTTTGGACTCTTTTTTTGACTATGATGGCTACTCCATTTCTTCTAAGGGATTCCTGCCCACAGTAGTAGATATAATGGTCATCTGAGTTAAATTCACCCATTCCAGTCCACCTTAGTTCGCTGATTCCTAGAATGTTGACATTCACTCTTGCCATCTCTTGTTTGACCTCTTCCAATTTACCTTGATTCATGAACCTAACATTTCAGGTTTCTATGCAATATTACTCTTTACAACATCGAACCTTGCTTCTATCACCAATTCCATCCAAACTGGGTTTTGTTTTTGCTTTGGCTCCATGTTTTCATTCTTTCTGGAGTTATTTCTCCACTGAGGACCAGTAGCATATTGGGTACCTATCGAACTGGGGAGTTCATCTTTCAGTGTCCTATCTTTTTGCCTTTTCATGCTGTTCATAGGGTTCTCAAGGCAAGAATACTGAAGTGGTTTGCCATTCCCATCTCCAGTGGACCACATTCTTTCTGACCTCTCCACCATGACCCATCAGTCTTGGGTGGCCCCACATGGCATGGCTTAGTCTCATGAGTTAGACAAGACTGTGTCCATGCAATCAGATTGGCTAGTTGTCTGTGATTGTGGTTTCAGTCTGTCTGCCCTCTGGTGCCCTCTTTCAGTGCCTATTGTCTAACTTGGCTTTCTCTTACCTTCGATGTCAGGTATCACTTCACAGCTGCTCCAGCAAAGCATAGCCACTGCTCTTTACCTTAGACTTCTGGGAGCTCCTCTCGGCCACTGCCCCTGACCTTGGACATGAGGTAGCTCCTCTCTGCCATGCTTCTGCACTGTCCAATATAAAGCAAATTATATCAATGATTAATAACCAATATTGGTTGCTGTTTAGTCACTAAGTAATGTCTGACTCTTTGCAATCCAATGGACTGTAGCATACCCAGCCCCTCTATCCATGGGATTCTCCAGGCAAAAATACTGGAGTGGATTGCAATTTCCTTCTCCAGGGACTACACAACGTTTCCCTTATATGAAAATCAATAAAAAGTTGATATATATTAAGGTTACATAACAAACATGAAAAACACTGAATAAATTTAGAAAGTTATTATGAAAATGAATCATTTCCAAGTCACAAAATATACCATCAACTTTATTTTTATTAATTTATTTTATTCTTTTTTTACTGATTCATATGTATTGTTTTTATTCTTCAACCATAATTCCTTCCTGGATTCTATAAGGAAAAATTTTAATAAAATGTTACCACCTGAAAGAAATATTCTAAAACTGACTTGAATGCTGAATCTATTTGAATTTGTTTAAGTCCAGAGTCTGTGAATAAAGTCTACATCTTTTAGAATTTTTTGAAAGAAAACTGGCTTTCAGTGTAGATTTTCAAAGAGAAAAAAGCCATATATATTTTAGCATTAAAGAAGAATTGTCAGAAATCTGTACTATAGGCAAATTTAACACATATTTTATATATAAATCCTTTAATTTAGCTGTTATAATAAACTAAATCAGAATGCTGGTAGTCTGTGATTAAGCATCAAATATGATACATTCATGTCTGGTAAAGAAAAAAATTAATGGTTAGCTAATAAAGTATCTCTCTCTTCACACATTTAATTATTGATCCCTTTTCTGAAATGTTTACTTAGCTTTTTCCTGAATTTTAAAGTACTAATTTCTTTATAACTACACAATATGCTCTCAAAATCTTTATTAAATATATATTTGGAAAACTAAAGCATAATTGTATCTCTTCTGTAGTTGACTTTTGAAATAATTTTAGATCATTTTGCTAAGGACAATAAAATATAATATTCTTTTAGTTTCATATTTTCTCTATAGCAAATTACTACAACTTGGCTTGAAACAATATAAATTTGTTACTTTATGTTGCTGAAAATCAGAAGTCAGAATGGAACTCACAGGGCTAAATTTCTTTCTGAAGCCATTAATGTTGAATTCATTTATCTCCTTTAATAGCTTCTGAAAAGCATTCCTTAGCTCCTGGCTCCTTTCTTCAGCTTCAAAACCAGCAATGACCATTAGAGGTTTTCTCACAGTGTCAGCACTGTTTCTGATTCTTCTGCCTCTCTTCTCAGATTAAGGCCCATTCAGATAATTTTAAATAGTTTCTTTACCCTAGGATCAGTAGATTAACAACACTGATTTGATTCTGTGACCTTAATTCTCTTTTACTCTGTTTTATAACATTTTCATAGGTTCCAGGGATAAGCATGTGGACAGCTTTAAGGTGTGAAATAGCATTACTTTGTCTCCATCAATTCTCACTATAAAAATGTAAATCAATTATTATGTTTATTATTCATTAAAAATACTGATTATCTACCATGGGCAGGGCACTATGATAGGTGTTGATGATACATTAATAACATGGTTCTTACTCTCAAGTTATATGGTATATAATGAGAGAGTAAGGGTTGTTAATAGACCATTAAATGTGCTAAGTTGCTTCAGTTGTGTCCAATTCTTTGCAGGCCCATGGACTGTAGCCCGCCATGCTCCTCTGTCCATGGAACTTTCCAAACAAGATTACTGGAGTGGGATGCCATTTCCTATTTCAGGTGATCTTCCTGGCCCAGGGACTGAACCATACTTCTTGCATCTCCTGCATTGGCTGGCAAATTCTTTATCACTAGCACCACCTAGGAAGCCCAACACCATTAAATAGTATGTATTAAAAATATATTGAGAAGGGCAAGAAAATACACCAAAGAGGTCCCCATTATCCACTAAGGGATGACATTTGCTTGCTGAAGACGGTGTCTTTTAAACTGAGGTTCTGGAAAAATTATAAATAGCCCATGCATGCCTATGTTTATGGTTGTGTGTATATGTACATGTGTGGCTATGCATGCTTGCAATGCATGTTCAGGTAAATGAAGATTTTGTGCAATGAAACTGAGATGGAATGGCACAAAAGACAAATTTTAGGAAATAAATTATAGAAAACCTCTATATTAGCATACAGAAAATAGATGATAGTATTGTCGGTGATAAACATGGAGATTAAGAAATAAATCAAATGGGTAGGAACATTATGTCTGTATAAAGAGATCAAGAATATTTTCAAATCTGAAAACTTGATGCAGAATTAATTTCATCAGACCTGTATTTAAGAGGATTATTCTAGCTGTTATTGGAAAATTAAACAGAGGTTGGCATAGAATTATGAAGGATTAATGACAAGCTCACAGTTTGTTGCAATAATTAAGAGAAAAGAGAATGAGATTCTCCAGGTAACTGAAGCAACCTGTTATGTGAAACAAGCAGGTTATTTTTACCTGTGAAATCTTCAGTGTATGAGTTTCTATCAACAATTTCCCAGTGTAGACACATCCACCTCTTCACGGCGAGATGCTCAGTCCACAAGAAAGTGCAGTTTTGTGTCACATCATATTAAACAGTCTGGACTTTCAAAGAAGTGTGAATTGCAATAGTCATAAATGTATCTGTTCAAGTCATGTCTGCCATAGGAAAGGTGGTTTCTAGTGTCCACAGCTCAGAAATCCCTAGAAATTTCAATTAATATATATGTAAGCAAGAATACATGGAAGAACAGTACAAAAAGATCTTCACGACCCAGATAATCATGATGATGTGACCACTAATCTAGAGTCAGACATCTTGGAATGTGAAGTCAAGTGGGCCTTAGAAAGCATCACTATGAACAAAGCTATTGGAGGTGATGGAATTCTAGTTGAGCTGTTTCAAATCCTGAGAGATGACGCTGTGAAAGTGCTGCACTCAATATGCCAGCAAATTTGGAAAACTCAGCAGTGGCCACAGGACTGGAAAAAGTCAGTTTTCATTCCAATCCCAAAGAAAGGCAATGCAAAAGAAAGCTCAAACTACCACACAATTGCACTCATCTCACATGTTAGTAAAGTAGTGCTCAAAATTCTCCAAGTCAAGCTTCAGCAATACGTGAGCCATGAACTCCCTGATGCTCAAGCTGGTTTTAGAAAAGGCAGAGGAACCAGAGATCCAGTTGCCAACATCTGCTGGATCATGGTAAAAGCAAGAGAGTTCCAGAAAAACATCTATTTCTGATTTATTGACTATGACAAAGCCTTTGACTGTGTGGATCACAATCAACTGTGGAAAATTCTGAAAGAGATGGGAATACCAGACCACCTAACCTACCTCTTGAGAAATCTGTATGCAGGTCAGGAAGCAACAGTTAGAAGTGGACATGGCACAACAGACTGGTTCCAAATAGGAAAAGGATTACATCAAGGCTGTATATTGTCACCCTGCTTATTTAACTTCTATGCAGAGTACATCATGAGAAACGCTGGACTGGAAGAAACCCAAGCTGGAATCAAGATTGCTGGGAGAAATATCAATAACCTCAGATATGAAGACAACACCACCCTTATGACAGAGTGTGAAGAGGAGCTAAAAAGCCTCTTGATGAGAGTGAAAGGGAAGAGTGAAAAAGTTGACTTAAAGCTCAACATTCAAAAAACAAAGATCATGGCATCCGGTCCCATCACTTCATGGGAAATAGATGGGGAAACAGTGGAAACAGTGTCAGACTTTATTTTTTTGGGCTCCAAAATCACTGCAGATGGTGACTTCAGCCATGAAATTAGAAGACGCTTACTCCTTGGAAGAAAATTTATGACCAACCTAGATAGTATATTCAAAACCAGAGACATTACTTTGCCAACTAAGGTCCATCTAGTCAAGGCTATGGTTCTCCTGTGGTCATGTATGGATGTGAGATTTGGACTGTGAAGAAGGCTGAGCACCAAAGAATTGATGCTTTTGAACTGTGGTTTTGGAGAAGACTCTTGAGAGTCCCTTGGACTGCAAGAAGATCCAACCAGTCCATTCTGAAGGAGATCAACCCTGGGATTTCTTTGGAAGGAATGATGCTAAAGCTGAAACTCCAGTACTTTGGCCACCTCCTGAGAAGAGTTGACTCATTGGAAAAGACTCTGATGTTGGGAGGATTGGTGGCAGGAGGAGAAGGGAACGACAAAGGATGAGATGGCTGGATGGCATCACGGACTCGATGGACGTGAGTCTGAGTGAACTCCGAGAGATGGTGATGAACAGAGAGGCCTGGTGTGCTGCAATTCATGGGTTCGCAAAGAGTCAGACACGACTGTGCCACTGAACTGAATGAATATGTATATTATATATATATATATATATTTAGATTTTTCTTAACTGCATATGTGGAAACTGCCTTCATTTTCTAAGCCAGCATTTCAGTAGCTCCTTGTCCCAAACAAGCTTCTACAGCTAAACTGTATGCTAAATATTTAACAATTTACCTATTGAGACCATTTCCCCCATTTCCTCTATGGAGAATCACAGCACTTTCAGAGAGACAGGACAGTTGTTTTTTTTTTTTTTTTTTGGTTATGAATATCAAGAGCTTACAACTCTCAATACAAGAATTTAACTTTATTATTTTCTCTTTTAAGTGCAACTCCTTTCTAATTTATCTTTAATGTATTAAGGGAGAGTTCTTATATTAAAAAATAATCATGACATAAGGAAACAGTTAATATCTCAAGATTTTATTGACAAACAGATGGCATTAGCATCATAAAAATAAATTTCTGCCAGATTTTGGACAAAACTGTTAAGAAATAAATATAATAGTAGAATGAGTAAACCGCTCTAAAGTTACCAAGAGATATGTTCAAGCCGTGAACCACAAATCCACCAAGCAGCAAAAGAAGAGGTTCCTGAAAGGGCAGTCAGATTTCACAAAGGGAAGAAGTTGGAATGGGTGTTCTGTGAAGTTTTTTTTTTTTTTAATTTAACTCTTGGGGCTTCACCGATAGCTTAAAGAATCTGCCTGCAATCCAGGAGAACCTGGGTCAGGAAGATCCCCTGGAGAAGGGATAGGCTACCCACTCCAGTATTCTTGGGCTTCCCTTGTGGTTCAGCTGCAATGTGGGAGACCCAGGTTAGTTCTCTGGGTTGGGAAGATCCCCTGGCAAATGGAAAGGCTACCCACTCCAGTATTCTGGCCTGGAGCACTCCATGGACCGTATAGTCCATGGTGTTGCAAAGAGTCGTATGTGACTGAGCGACTTTCACTTTCACTTTAAAAAGAGAGCTTTGCTTTTTAAGGCACAATGAATTGGGTCAGGAGAGACACACACTCACAAAAAAAATAAAATAGGAGGAAAGATGAAAATCATAAGAATGGAAGCTTGAGAGAGGAAACATGACTACTGAATTGCATTTGATATAGTATAGCACCAAAGGCTAATAGAAATGAGAACTATCATGAGTTGACTGATCTTGAATAGTAAAATCAAAGAAATATTTTTTTCCAGTTAGCTGCTGAAGTCTTCATGTAGGTTTTCAAATAGAGCATTGATAGGAAACTGTTCAATGTATTTGAGGATTGCATCAATAATAACACAGCATTTTTTATTAATATTACAGATATTTCCCAACTTATGATGGCTCCATTTAAAATTTGTCAACTTTATGATACTGTGAAAGTGATACACATTCAGCAGAAACTCCACTTTAAATTTTGAACTTTGATCTCTTCCCTGGGTTAGCAATATGTACTAAGATACTAGAGCCTCAGCTTGCAATCAGTTATATTATTATGAGCATGAATAACTAATACACTTAACAACCTTTCTATACCCAGATAACAATTTTAGTTTTTACTTTCAATACGGTATTCAATAAATTACATGAGATATTCAACACTATAAAATAGATGGTGGTTTGATTATTTTGCCCCAATTGTAGGCTAATATAAACATGTTCTGAGCATGTTGTAGGTAGGCTAGGCTAATCTATGTGTGCTGTGCTTAGTCGCTCAGTCATGTCCAACTCTTTGTGACCCCATGGCTGTAGCCTGCTAAGCTCCTCTGTCCATGAGGTTTCTCCAGGCAAGAACACTGGAGTGGGTTGCCATGCCCTCCTCCAGGGAATCTTCCCAACCCAGGATTGAATCCAGGTCTCCCACATTACAGGTGAGCCACCAGGGAAGCCCAAGAATGTTGGAGTGTTGTAGTCTATCCTTTCTCCAGGAGAGCTTCCTGACCCAGGAATTGAATCAGCGTCTCTTCCATAGGTTAGCTCTTTCATATTGCCCTAGAAATTGATGAATTTTCTCTTCTAGAAAAAATCTGATTGTAGTAGGTTTTTGTACAATGTTAAGGATATTTTATATGATGAGACTGGCAATTCAGGATTAATATTTTCATCTTGGCAAGTATATTGGTCAAATGGAAGAGGGCAGAACTCAGAAAAGGCTTCTAATTGTAGGCACATGGACTTCTCTGTTTAATGACATGACACTGGTAAAATTTAAGGGCTTATAAATTTGGAACTGATTGGAGGAAAACCTTCCCATGGTGTGGTGACCACTGGCAAAATACTCTGTATCAGGAAATCAGAAAAATACTATAAATGGACCTTAAAATGGACTATATAATGTTATGGCTGGTGTAACATGTGTAGCTATGAAAGTTAAAATAATGATGGGTAAAGTAAAAAGAGGTAATTAAATATCACACTTTAGTGCATTAACCATTTATCCACAGGGACAAGAGAAGTGCTTCTTCTCTAATTGATTCTAGTAATATATGTTTGAGTTGCTATGCTTTAATAAGATCTATTTTTTTTTTTGCTATTGCTGAAACATCATTTATGGTTTTGTGTTAAAAATGGTTTGCTATTTGGAAGGACATGGTGTCTGTTACAACATTTGGCATAATACAGATATTCAGGCAACTTGTAGCCTTCTTTTCTAGTTCAGATCATAGCAGCTTGGGGGTATAAAATGGTTTACAATCTCACTTATATCCTCTGTTTCTCTCCATTATAAATCTTTTCAATACTTTCAAAATTTCATGCAGTTTTCTTTTTTTGAAGGCAACAAGTAATTATATAATCCCGATATAAATTATTACCAATTTTAGGAAGTTTGCAGAGAATACAATTAAAAATTGTAATTTAAAAGAAGCTCTACTTTTGCTTTTTAAGGCCTCCAGTTATGAAAATAAAAGGGAAACTGTTTTAAATATTGTAAAACTAGTCTGAATATAGGTAATGAAGTTGACCCAACACTAGGCTTTCAGTCAGCCTCTATTATTTCATGTAACATTGTAATTCAGGACGATCTTAACAAATTTTTTAATGCAATTGTTCAATCAATTTTAGGATCAGTTTTCCTTTCCCCTTTTTAGATTCCTCTGGCTCGTCTGATAATTAACTTGACATGGAACAGATCAAAGGAAAAATCAAACAAAGGTTTAGTAATAGGTGTACATGGAAGTGACCCTCCAAAATTGAGTAATTCACCAGAATGGCTGAAGCAATTACCTAAAAATTATCTTTGGCAAAAGACAAAAGATGTTGGGGATAATGGTTCTGGATCTCAAAGGTGAGGAAGGCAATTTATATGATAAAGCAAATGTTTGGTAAATGAAAGTTTGTTGAGCCACGCAGAAGCAACGGGACACAAAGTGGATTCTGATTTTTAAGCCCTGCCAAGTTTTTCCCACTGCATCTAGCCCATATTTTTTGCAGATATCTCTACTAATGGCTCTATTTCAGGAACAGATCCTCCATCTAAATTCTTTTACCCAGTTTGAGGGAAGGTTAAATTTTCTTTCTCAGTCTTTTGAGCCTTGACTGTTTTCAGCTTGAAATAATCTGCATGCTGTAGAGACACATTTCAGGGGGGCAAATTTTAGTTCCCTAGAAATATAAAATAAAATCATTTAAAATTAAAATTACATGTGACAGTTAAATAAATAATAAACTAGATTGAATAAACTGTATCTCTGGTGTGTCAATAAATTAGCTTCAGCAATGAATTTGTTATCTCTCTTACGACTGGTTATTGCACTATTTCAAAAGCATTTTATAATTGCAATTTTTCTGTATTGAATTCTACTTTTATGTGAGAAGCTGTATTTGATAATATATCTGCTTTAACTCAGTTAATTATCACAATACATTTCCATTATCAATATACTGCCTTAACTTTATAGTTAGATGAGTTAAAGCAAAGAAAGGTAAAATCACTCAGAGATTACCAGTTACTTCAAGGGAGATCTGGGCTTCACTCTCAGATTGGATTCAAAAATCTCTTATTCTCAGTTACTGTGTTTGAAAACCTATACCAAATTTACCTCACTGTGGTACAGCTTATGTGTAGACACCAGTATCACAAAGTAGTCATTAAATTCTTTAACAAAATAAATTATAATTTACCCAACTTTATATGCCTGTTATCAATAACAGTTGTTCATACATTGTGTTTCTGCCACTTGTTGGCTGTGCAAGATTGGGAAAGTCACTTTACTTCACTCCACCTTCAGTCATTGGAGAAGGCAATGACACCCCACTCTAGTACTCTTGCCTGAAAAATCCCATGGATGGAGGAGCCTGGTAGGCTGCAGTCCATGGGGTCAGGAAGACTCGGACACAACTGAGCAAATTCACTTTCACTTTTCACTTTCATGCATTGGAGAAGGAAATGGCAACCCACTCCAGTGTTCTTGCCTGCAGAATCCCAGGGATGGGGGAGCCTGGTGGGCTGCCGTCTATAGGGTCGCACAGAGTCAGACACGACTAAAGCAACTTAGCAGCAGCAGCAGCAGCAGCATGGAGTGAAGATGACGTCTAACAACCTCCACATATTCTGTGAGGTCAAATGGCCCCCTGTGGGAGTAGGATGGCCACCAGAGAACAACATGAACTTTAAAATAGTGGAAGTGGTCTATACAGTAGTCACAGGAGAGTCAGGACACCTGGATTAAAATCCGTATATTGATTCATGGCTAGGGTTAGCTCAAGACCCTCTTACTTGGACAATACTCTGTATCCAGAAGGGAAAGGGAAAAATATTAATGGTACAAATATTAACTAATGATAAAAAAGGAAATTCTACAGGATTTGGATGGGAATGACCTTCCCCCTCCCCCATACTGGGTAATAATACGCCTGCCACCCAGTGCTCCACCAAGACTGGAGGCCACCTTAATGCCCGATCCAGGGCCAGGTGAAGTCTTGTAGCAGCCTCTGCTTCTCTGCCAGCTCTCCCAGAGATCGTAGAGCTGCCACCTCTGCAGGCTCCAATCCTGGTGACAGAAGCCTCTGGCCAACACTTCCAGGATCTGGCTGCAGCCAAACAGCCCAAGCTATACCCACCTCTCCCAGTGACTACTGACAAGAAGTGGAGGAAGACACTAGAATTAAGTAGAGACTGCACTCTGCCAGAGAGCTGGAGGTAACGAAAGAGAACAGACAAGAGATTTACAATGCTAGCTGCTGCTCTGAGAAAGTCTGTCTTGGGCCCTCCAGAAAAACTCCTCTGCTCCAGGGACAGGACAGTCCTTCAAACGGTCGCAACGGAGGCCCCAGCCCTGTTACAGCCAAACCAGTGTGGCCGGTACCACGGTTTTGGCCACTGAAAGAATGAATGCTCTAAGGTAAGGAAGGAGAAAGAAGCTCCCACAGTTGTGGGGCTTACTGACTTGGAAATTAAATAGGACTGCCGGGGCTCAGAGATATTAGGTCCCCGAGAAACCATGGTAACTTTAAAAGTGGGGGGCCCAACATTCTTGAGTGCCCAGTACCCCTGTTGGGAAGAGACCTGCTCTCTGTACTAGGAGCACAAGTGGCTTTCTTCCCAGAGGAGAGGCCCACCTTCCAGATGGATACTATGACTTATTTGCTCTCTCTCTCAATACCCCTCAAGATGAGTGGAGGTTGCATGAACCTCCGAAAGAAGAACCAAGTGTGCCAGAAGAGCATGAGAGAGAGCTAACTCAATTATTCCCTGAGGTCTAGACAGAAAACAACACTCCACTCCCCGAACCCCCGCCTCAACTAGGCTGGCTAAATAGAGGCCCAGGCCGGCATACTACTCCACATCAATAGATTGAAACAAGCAGGCATTCTGGTAGAGTGCCAGTCGGCTTGGAATATGCCAATCCTGCCAGTCAAAAAGGAAGGAGGACAGGACTATAGGCCTGTACAGGATCTCAGGCTAGTCAGCCAGGCTACTGTGACTTTACATCCCATTGTTCCAAACCCCTATACCTTACTTAGTTTCCTCCCACCGAGGACTAAAGTTTATACTTGCCTAGATCTCAAGGATGCTTTCTTCTGCATATGCCTCACCCCAGTGTCACAGCCCATCTTTGCCTTTGAATGGGAAGATCCAGTCAGGGGCACCAAACAACAGCTCACTTGGACTCCCCTACAAGAGTTTAAGAATTCCCCAAACATCTTTGGGGAAGCCTTGGCTTCTGACCTGGACTCATTCTACCCAGAAAAGTACAGGCGTTGGCTCCTACAATACGTGGATGACCTGCTACTGGCTGCCAAGACCAAGAAAAAATGCTGGGAAGGGACAAAAACACTGCTCCAGCTGCTGATGGAAGCAGGTTACCGGGTGTTGAAGAAGGCACAGATCTACAGGGAGGAGGTAAGGTATCTTGGGTTTGTTTTAAAGAAGGACACAAGGTTCCAGACCCCAGTTGGGTCCTATATACTGATGGCACTAGTCTGATAAACAAAGACAATGGCTGTCAGGTTAGCCAAAGCAGAATTATTGGTATCAGAGGAGCTGGCACACACTCTGGTAAGCCACACACACCAAGGGACCCACCTAGGCCATACTGCCTGCTCAAAGGTTTATGCTGCCTCTCGGGTATTCAGATAAAAACCTCTGGGTATTCAGCTGAAAGGCACGCTGCCCTTTGAACACCTGGGAGTGGACTTCACTAAAATGAAACCTCACTGACAGCACTGTTACCTGCTGGTCATGGTATGTATGTTCTTGGGATGGGTAAAAGCTTCTCCTACCTGGACTGAAAGAGCATCAAAAGTAGCCCAGTGCCTGCTTAGGGAAATAGTTCCCGGATTTGGATTTCCTACCAGCATTGGACCAGACAATGGCCTGGCTTTCATAGCTGATTTAGTGCAACAAGTAAGCAAAACTTTAAACATCAAATAGAAAATGCACACTGCATATAGGCCCAGAGTTCCGAGATGGTGAAGTGAATCAACCAGACACTTAAAGAGACTGTCCAAGTGGATCATAGGGACTGACTGCTACTGGGTGGACTTGCTGCCAATGGCTTTGCTCAGACACAGGATGACTCCATGGTCCCAAGACTATTCTCCATACAAAATTGTGTATGGGAGGCCCCCTCCCATAATAAAATAGATGTCAACAAATTTGCCTCAGGTAAAGGGAGATGGAAATGGCCCAACCCACTCCAATATTCTTGCCTGGAGAACCCCATGGATGAAGGAGCCTGGTGGGCTAGAGTCCATGGGGCCACAAAAAGTCGGACATAACTGAGTGACTTAACTAACTAAAGGGAAATGGGATTTCACAGCAGATGGATCTGTGTAAGGTAATAAATCAGGTAACTAAGTTTGTACTATAAAGGGTACCATTCCTCCTTAGGGAACAGATTCACGAATTTACACCTGGGGATCAGATGTGGGTCATGGACTGGAAACACGACTCCTTGGCCCCATATTGAAAGGGTCCATATACTGTTGTTCTAACCAGCCCTACTGCAGTTAAAGTTGCAGGTGTCACTCCCTGGATCCTCTATATGAGGATGAAGAGAGCTTACCACACAGACCTAGAGGATGCCAAGTGGACTATGCAAAAGGACCGCACTGATCCCTGTGAAACCAAGATCATCTTAAAGAAGAAGAGGTGAAGCTCTACAGTCAACTGCTGCTATAAGGGCTTGCCAGTATCATCTTGAAACTAACCATAGTTTCAGCACAAAGAGGGGCCTGTGCTATAATTAATGTTGAATGTTGTGTATATATTCCTGATTTATCTGGCAATATATCAGCCAACCTAGGTGACATGAAAGGTCAGGTAAAAGCTATGATAATCTTTCATTTTGGTCCTATCTTGGGTGAAGGTTGATTGGTGGAAAACTATGTTTACCATTGTTATAGTTACCTTGATAACTCTGCTTTGTGGATCCCGCATTTTACAATGTGTTATGAACTTTGTAACCCAGAGGTTGGTGTCATTCTCTCAAATTGGCAGTCAGAGAGCCTGGATGCAATGTATCTCTATGAGTGATGCTCATACTATGAGTTAAGAGCATCAAGAGGGTGGATGAAGGAGGAAACAGTCAAAACAGGCTCCAACTTGAAAGCAGGACTCCACCTTGAGCCGGACTGTGGACTTTGAGCTATATGCCCATATCTATGGAAACAACATACCAACTGGAAAACCACGCCCTCCGGATGAAAGAACCCCAGGGATCATACCTAGCCTCTCCATTGCCTAAAAGAATACCCTAACTATCTGTGTAACCAAATAGAATCATAAATTCTATTATGCTTATTGGAGTATGACCACAAACCTATTGATAACTGTCCACCGTTAACTACCTAGGCTTAAGGCATATAAATCACGGGTTAACTTTGATTGTATCTTTCTCTTCCTTTGTTCAGACTAGTTTCAGGGAATTTGGGGAGGTGGGTTTGGGCACGTATACTTAGGGTATATATTGCAACTGCTAAGTCACTTCAGTTGTGTCTGACTCTGTGTGACCCCATAGATGCCAGCCCACTAGACTCCCCTGTCCCTGGGATTCTGCAGGCAAGAACACTGAAGTGGGTTGCCATTTCCTTTTCCAAAGCGTGAAAGTGAAGTCACTCAGTTGTGTCTGACCCTCAGCGACCCCATGGACTGCAGCCCTCCAGACTCCTTTATCCATGGGACTTTCCAGGCAAGAGTACTGTAGTGGGGTGCCGTTGCCTTCTCCATAGGGTATATAAGGTTTTCACAAAAACTGGTTGGGGTCCTTGGCTAAGAGGAGACTCTGCCTTGGGCCTGCCGGTGTAATAAACTGAACTTCACTATCTGCATAGTCCTTCTGAGTGAGTTTGTTTCCCAGAACGCATGGCTACACACTATTTCTTGTGTAAAAAAGTTATCATAAAATTAGTGGGTTACACAATACAAATTTACTATCTTAAATTCTGAAGGTCAGATGTTCATAATGTATCTCTAGTTTAAAATCAAGGTATGGGCAAGTCTATGTTCCTTCTAGGGCCTAGGAGAAAATCTTCATCTTTTCTAGTTTCTTGAGGTTGCCCACGTTCCTTGGTTCATGACCCATCTTCTCCCTCTGTTTTCAAAGCCAGCAATGTTTGGCCAGGTCGTGCTCATGTGATAATCTCTCTGATTTTCCTCTTCTTCTTATCTCTTCTACTTTTAAGAATCATTTGGGGTTATACTGGGCCTACTGAAATATTTCAGGATAATCTCCCAATTTTAAGGTAAAATTATTGGCAACACAAATTCCACGTAAAAGAGAAAGTCATTTTCCTTTTCACACAACCTCACATGTTGAAAAACTGCTTTGAAATTCCCACTTTCTATTTTAAGAACTAAAAATATGCTCTCCAGTGCTGAGATACAAAAAAAAAAGTTTTAAAATTCACAACACAGCATGGTTTTTAAAATTCAGAATTTTTAATTCCTTAGGAGAGTTTAATTGTGTGGAAATTAGGAAAATATGATTGCTCCTTTCTTAGCACAATTGTTACTATAGACATATGATTTAAATGAAAAATCAAACTCATTATATTTGTAATTGCTTCATTTGCTTTTGTACAGTTGTTCTAAGATATTTGACTAAATGATGAAATCCTGAAGACATCAAATTTGTGATAGTCTTGGAAATAAAAACATCTGATCAACATTATTTTTGTTAATCTTGACTATTAACACTTCAGTTTTATTGTGTTGGTTAGTAATTCAAGAAGAAAATCTTTTACAAGGAAGGAGGGGATTAAATTTCAAGAAACTTCTTTAACTCTATTCATTTATGAGTTCTGACAATTTGTCAACTCCATTTATGCTGAGGGTACACAATGCTAATATTTGTCATGACATGTACAGAAGAAAAGTGCTTAGTGATACATTTTCCATATAATTTAAATATTATTTTTAAGAGGTATAAATTCACAAGTTAAATGTCTAGATGTATAACCTCAATCTTTTTAATAGACTTATTAGTTTTCTAGAATTGGATGCTTGTAACCAATTAAGCCCATTGGGGCTATGACAGAGGAAATATTTTTAAATGTAAATGCAGTCACAAATGTGTAGGATATAGTGAAAAAATTATATTGAAAATATTTATTTACCCACTAACAATTTTAAAAATGTAAGGTTTTTATTCAGACCTGAGTAAAATTATTTCCAAAAATTGAGTAATTAAATATTCAAAGACACATTAAATGAAACTAATACATGCAAATATAGTTGCTGCTAATATAATTTAAATTTGACTAAATTAACAGTATTAGTGGATCAGCAAGTACATTGGTGATAGAAATAAAGGGTACCTGATTTTAATCAGAAATTATGTTTTCTGGATGTTGGTGAACAATTACTTTGGAAGATAAATGTGTTTAAAAGCAGAATATTTTAGGAAGTTTATTTACTTCCAGTTTAGTCATAGATTTGCATGTCTGTTTCCAAAAATACCCTCATCTATGGCTTAAATATTTAATAGAATACTGATCAATTCTAGGGGCTTCATAGTTAAATGGTAAAGAAAAAGAATCTGCCTGCAATGCCGGAGACACAGGAGACACAGGTTCAACCCCAGGGTCAGAAGATCCCCTGGAGTTCAGTTCAGTTCAGTCACTCAGTCGTGTCCGATTCTTTGCAACCCCATGAATCGCAGCACACCAGGCCTCCCTGTGCATCACCAACTTCATCGAGTTAGTGATGCCATCCAGGCATCTCATCCTCGGTCGTCCCCTTCTCCTCCTGCCCCCAATCCCTCCCAGCATCAGAGTCTTTTCCAATGAGTCAACTTTTCACATGAGGTGGCCAAAATACTGGAGTTTCAGCTTTAGCATCATTCCTTCCAAAGAAANATGTCATGCTAGACATCCATAGTTTTGGGTTTTGTGGGCTTGGACTCAGGGGGAATTGCTGTGGCTTTGTATGTCCTGCTATAAATAGAGAAACTCTAGAACACACATGGGCAGGACACACACATCACAGACTGAGGCCGGAGTGAAGCTGCTGATGGTCACACGAACAAGGGGCAACAGAGTTGAGGGAACCTCAGCGCTCCTCAACAGGACTATGTCTGTTCCATACAACCCCTTGCACCATTCAGGTTTCCTGTGGCACCCACTCTATTCTCATTCCACAGTGATCAACCTAGACTCAGCATAGGTGGAGAGAGGCTTTTCCTCTTCCCATGAGAAAGGGGGGATACAAGACCAACCGACTGCAGAGTCCATGCAAACGTTACCACAGTTGCAGGCCCTGAAGGCAAACGGCCAAAGGGATGTGGTCTTTAATGCTGCAAATGGTGATGAGTCTCTGAGGATGTTTATTACACTTCCCTCTAAAACCCATTCTATTCTTCACTCACTTTCACTGGTAATTTGTCTATTTGGGGTTGCTAGTCCTCAGAGGTAGCCTTAACTTTATCTTGGGAGGAACTGAACCTGTGGTTGCTGACCCTCTTTGAGGCTTTCTGCTCTACTAAACACTCACTGTTATCACTCAGAAGGAAATTACAAAGGGCACCCCCAGGGGATGATGCCTCAGCCTCTTGGCATCCTTCTGGACTCTGTTGTGTAATAGTAACCCGAGCTCTTTGTAATGATCAGGATACCTTGCCCTCACAATTCCACTGGCATGAAGAACCCAAGTGTACCTGCAACAACCTCCNAAGCTCAACATTAAAAAAATTAAGATCATGGCATCTGGTCCCATCACTTCATGGCAAATAGATGGGGAAAAAATGCAAACAGTGGCAGAACTGTATTTTGGGGGGCTCCAAAAACACTGTGGATGGTAATTGCAGCCATGACATTAAAAGATGCTTGCTCCTTGGAAGAAAAGCTTTGACAAACCCAGTCAGCATATGAAAAAGCAGAAATATCACTTTACTGACAAAAGTCCATCTAGTCAAAGCTATGGTTTTTCCATTAGTCTTGTACAGATGTGAGAGTTGGACCATAAAGGAGGCTGAGTGCCAAGGAACTGATGATTTCTAACTGTGGTGCCAGAGAAGACTCTTGAGAGTCTCTTGGACAGCAAGGAGATCAAACTGGTCAACCCTAAAGGAAATCAACCCTTACTATTCATTGGAAGGATTGATGATGAAACTGAAGCTCTCATACTTTGGCCACCTGATGTGAAACACTGACTCATTGGAAAGACCCTGGTGCTGGGAAAGATTGAGGGCAGGAGGAGAAGGGGACTATAGAAGATGAGATGCTTACATGAAATCATTGACTCAATGGACATGAGTTTGAGCAAACTCCAGGAGATAGTGAAGAACAGGGAAGCCTGGCATGGTGCAGTTCATTGGGTAGCAAAGAGTCAGACAGGACTGAGTGACTGAACCACAACAATTTTTGTCATGACTTTCCAAATATTCTATAAGTTCAGCTTTGTAGTCTTCTTTGAATTGATTTTTAAAATATTTTAAAATTTTCAAAAATTTTAAAGTGAATTTCTCATTATAATACATTATGCTTTGAGTATCATGTATTCTGTATTACTTCTGTCACTCCAAATCTTTGTTGTGACGAGACAAAGAATTGAGGAACATACACTCGTGTGACACCTCTAATATTTATAATTTATTGAGGTATATTTTGAGTTTTTTATTATAATCGTTTTGTGCAAATGAGCTCTTCCCAGAGTATGCCCTTGGAGTTCTGGCATTTTACACTGACCAGTGGGAGCGAGGCAGGAGGGACTATACTCCTTACTANTATAATTTATTGAGGTATATTTTGAGTTTTTTATTATAATCGTTTTGTGCAAATGAGCTCTTCCCAGAGTATGCCCTTGGAGTTCTGGCATTTTACACTGACCAGTGGGAGCGAGGCAGGAGGGACTATACTCCTTACTAGTAGTACTTCTTCTTTAGCTTTTCTGCCTTTTACTACATGATATTTAACAATTGATAACATTTATTGATTCTATGTTTTCCTTTAATTCACACCTTAAAATCAGGACCCTGGATTTTTTTTCTGAGCTTATGCCTAGTTTGTCGTTAACCATAATTTTAACTTTTTTGAGTCACTTTAAGTTTGTCTTGAATATGCATATATATTTTAATATAACCGATATATTTGGTTCTAATATATTTTTTCTTTAAATAATTTCTGTATATGAAGCTCATATTTCTTTTGCATCTTTTGTTTTAGGTTTTCTTTCTTTTTCCTCCTTTGGTGTATATATATTCCTTTTGTTAAAATGGAAGACATTATGTATTTCAAGTGGTCACCTATGTACTTTTACATAATGTAATTAAACATGTATTACATGATTTACCAGTCTGAACATGTTCTCTGTGTTTTCACATGTCTGAAATGGTGAGATTTTGGTCCTCAGCTTGTTTCCAAAGCTCAGCAACTTACCATTTATTTTATTTGTCCATCTTATCTTTTAACTCTTGTGTTATTGAAATACAGTTCTTATTCTCATACAGCATTTTGGAGAACTTTCTTCTGTTTGTTTGATTCTTCCTTGGAGAGTGGAAACTTCACATCTCTGCCACATATGGGGGCCCACTCTTGCTCTTCTGTGTTCCCATGGTGTGTTTGCATGAATGCCTTGCCATTTATTTTCATCTTACTTTTGCTTATTGGGCAGCTCTGTGTGGACCTTCTTTATCCCTCCTTTGAACCTCTTCCCAAATTCTCTATCCTCTCATTCAAGCTGGAGGTGAAGGCGCAGACCCTCTCTCTTCTTTCTACTCTTTTGTGCTGAGATTCCGGAAGAAAAGTTGAAGGATTTAAGGTTTCTTGTTCTTACTCTTTTGATGTACTTGTTGATCTGTTAAATGTCCCTGAAACTCAGGTAGAGGAGAACTGCTTTGGCATTTATTTCTATTATTCAGCATGAAACCCTGAGGCTTCCCATCAGCTGATTATTTTAGCCTTGTCTCCCCTGCATCATTGCCAACCCCTATCCTTAACCTACCTCCAGTCAGGGCAGAAAGAAGATAACCAGTTCATGCTGGCAGTTCATTCGATGGGGTAGCTCTATCCTTTGCTCTGATTGTGTCTTGCTAGTGATTAAAATCACACCCTTCTTTCTGTCTTCCCACCTGGGAAAGAAAAAGATGAACCCAGGTGGGTTTCCTGCTTCTGCAGAGACACTCAAGGGGTTGGTAGGAAATTCTGCACCTGTGGGATTTCTATAAACGTTCTCCAGATGACAACTTTCCTTCCCATTCACCTCACTCCATGTTGGTGGGGGATGGGGTGTTCAGAGCACAGTCAGATCCCTCATTAGGATGTAAAAGTAAGACGTCCCCCTGAGGCAAGGTTTCCACATCACGACTGACTCTTTTTTTTTTTTTTGGCTACAATATTTTGAAGAGTGGCATGTGGCAAGTCATTTGTTTTGCTGCTGGTGGTTAGTATTTTTACTATTTGCAGCAGGAGCAGCTCTGGCGTTTCTTTCCTCCACCCATGATTTTTAAGACCCTTGACTTATGTTAAAAAAGATGAGTATCAGTGGACAGTGATATACTCAAACACTAAGGCTAGTGGTAAATTATACTATCAATAATTTGAGAGTATCATGGCAGATGTTTTAACTTTATGTTGAAGCATCTTTATGTTGAAGGAGCCTTTTGTGCGTTGTGAGCTTAGAATTTCTCCACCTTTATTTGCCCATTTTTCTCTCTATGATAGATGAAAGTAACCAAGCATCAACCATTTCTTTGTAGTATGTCTTTTTATTAATACTAACTGCAGAGCTATTTTCTAAAGCATATTACTTTGAACTATCACTTAAGATAAATAAAGTCTGGCAGAAATAAATACTGTAGAGTTAAAATGAGTGTTATACTTCTGCCTGCATTTTGGTAGTTACTATACTGTAGGCACTGCTATTATACTTTTCAAACATGATAAGGCTCAAAAAATCACCACCCACTTGAAATGACATTCTGACCTTGTCCTGCCCACACTGGATTGTGCTCCCTATATATACACTGTCATCCTCAGCCTCCGGCTCCTATGTGACTTGTAGTTCAGTCGGTAAAAAATCTGCATGCAATGCAGGAGACACAGGTTCAATTCCTGGGTTGTGAAGATCCCCTGGAGAAGGAAATGGCAACCAACTCCAGTACTCTTGCCTGGAGAATCCCCAAGGACACAGGAGCCTGGCAGGCTACAGTCCATGGGGTCACAAGAGTTAGACACAACTTAGCAATTAAACCACCAGCAGCACCTTTTTTTACAGAGCCCAACATACTGAGACAGACTGGGATCTGGCACCGGGGATCCTTTGCTGATGTGCTTACATCTGAACAAAAATCTCCTTGAGCAGCCAAATACAAAGGATCTATAAGGAACCCCAAAATTACTGTACACATGTGCAGTTGGGGAAAATTATGAATAAGATACAAAAAGATCAAGAAAACCCAACTGTCACTTCCAAAGAGCCAGGAACAAAAGCAGGGCACGTGTACCCTGCATGTAATACCACCACGGGAGTATGCAGACCTCCTTAGCCACACCTGCCCAACCCTTGGATCCAACCCTGCCCTCACCCCATATAAGGAACCAGCCTGCCATCCCCTGCATGCCCCAACCAGGGAGCAAACAACGGGAACTGTTACTTGTTTTCCCTCCCTCCTACTGCAGCATGAGTCCCAGTATAGCCTTGCTTGAATTTCTTGTCTAGCCTCTTATAAATTTCTGTTGATTACAGAGGCCAAGAATCCTGATCAGTAACAATACTGTTTACAAAGGGAGGCCTGGTGACTCATTTCGAGTCACTCATTGCCTCAAATCCTTTACAGATAGGGGCAAGTTCACTATGTTCCATTAGATTCAGGATTTCCAATATAGACAAATGCTTGGAGATGATCTCTACCATCCATTTTCAAACTTAAAGATAAAAAGNGGCTACAGTCCATGGGATCACAAAGAGTTGGATACAACTGAGCGACTAACGCACACACAAATGTTTTGATATATAGCATTTTGATAACATTTTAATCTTTTGCACTCATTTCACATGCTAGCAAGATAATGCTCAAAATCCCTCAAGCTAGACTTCAACAATACATGAACTAAGAACTTTCAGATGTACAAGATGGGTATAGAAAAGTCAGGGGAACCAGAGATCAAATTACCAACATCCACTGGATCATAGAAAAAGGAAGAGAATTCCAGAAAAACATCTCCTTCATCGAACACACTAAAGCCTTTGACTGTGCAGATCACAACAAACTGTGGAAAATTCTTAAAAAGATGAGAATTCCAGACAACCTTACCAGCCTCCTGAGAAACCTGTATGCAGGTCAAGAAACAACAATTTAGAACCAGACATGGAAAAATGGACTGGTTCAAACTTGGGAAAGGAGTACATCAAGGCTGTATACTGTCACACTGCTTATTTAACTATACGCAGAGTACATCATGTGAAGTGCCAGGCTGGATGAAGCACAAGCTGAAATCAAGATTGCCAGGAGAAATATCAATAACCTCAGATATGCAGATGGCAGCACTCTAATGGCAGAAAGCAAAGAGGAACTAAAGAGCCTCTTGATGATGGTGAAAGAGAGTAAAAAAGTCAACTTAAAGCTCAACATTAAAAAAATTAAGATCATGGCATCTGGTCCCATCACTTCATGGCAAATAGATGGGGAAAAAATGCAAACAGTGGCAGAACTGTATTTTGGGGGGCTCCAAAAACACTGTGGATGGTAATTGCAGCCATGACATTAAAAGATGCTTGCTCCTTGGAAGAAAAGCTTTGACAAACCCAGTCAGCATATGAAAAAGCAGAAATATCACTTTACTGACAAAAGTCCATCTAGTCAAAGCTATGGTTTTTCCATTAGTCTTGTACAGATGTGAGAGTTGGACCATAAAGGAGGCTGAGTGCCAAGGAACTGATGATTTCTAACTGTGGTGCCAGAGAAGACTCTTGAGAGTCTCTTGGACAGCAAGGAGATCAAACTGGTCAATCCTAAAGGAAATCAACCCTTACTATTCATTGGAAGGATTGATGATGAAACTGAAGCTCTCATACTTTGGCCACCTGATGTGAAACACTGACTCATTGGAAAGACCCTGGTGCTGGGAAAGATTGAGGGCAGGAGGAGAAGGGGACTATAGAAGATGAGATGCTTACATGAAATCATTGACTCAATGGACATGAGTTTGAGCAAACTCCAGGAGATAGTGAAGAACAGGGAAGCCTGGCATGGTGCAGTTCATTGGGTAGCAAAGAGTCAGACAGGACTGAGTGACTGAACCACAACAATTTTTGTCATGACTTTCCAAATATTCTATAAGTTCAGCTTTGTAGTCTTCTTTGAATTGATTTTTAAAATATTTTAAAATTTTCAAAAATTTTAAAGTGAATTTCTCATTATAATACATTATGCTTTGAGTATCATGTATTCTGTATTACTTCTGTCACTCCAAATCTTTGTTGTGACGAGACAAAGAATTGAGGAACATACACTCGTGTGACACCTCTAATATTTATAATTTATTGAGGTATATTTTGAGTTTTTTATTATAATCGTTTTGTGCAAATGAGCTCTTCCCAGAGTATGCCCTTGGAGTTCTGGCATTTTACACTGACCAGTGGGAGCGAGGCAGGAGGGACTATACTCCTTACTAGTAGTACTTCTTCTTTAGCTTTTCTGCCTTTTACTACATGATATTTAACAATTGATAACATTTATTGATTCTATGTTTTCCTTTAATTCACACCTTAAAATCAGGACCCTGGATTTTTTTTCTGAGCTTATGCCTAGTTTGTCGTTAACCATAATTTTAACTTTTTTGAGTCACTTTAAGTTTGTCTTGAATATGCATATATATTTTAATATAACCGATATATTTGGTTCTAATATATTTTTTCTTTAAATAATTTCTGTATATGAAGCTCATATTTCTTTTGCATCTTTTGTTTTAGGTTTTCTTTCTTTTTCCTCCTTTGGTGTATATATATTCCTTTTGTTAAAATGGAAGACATTATGTATTTCAAGTGGTCACCTATGTACTTTTACATAATGTAATTAAACATGTATTACATGATTTACCAGTCTGAACATGTTCTCTGTGTTTTCACATGTCTGAAATGGTGAGATTTTGGTCCTCAGCTTGTTTCCAAAGCTCAGCAACTTACCATTTATTTTATTTGTCCATCTTATCTTTTAACTCTTGTGTTATTGAAATACAGTTCTTATTCTCATACAGCATTTTGGAGAACTTTCTTCTGTTTGTTTGATTCTTCCTTGGAGAGTGGAAACTTCACATCTCTGCCACATATGGGGGCCCACTCTTGCTCTTCTGTGTTCCCATGGTGTGTTTGCATGAATGCCTTGCCATTTATTTTCATCTTACTTTTGCTTATTGGGCAGCTCTGTGTGGACCTTCTTTATCCCTCCTTTGAACCTCTTCCCAAATTCTCTATCCTCTCATTCAAGCTGGAGGTGAAGGCGCAGACCCTCTCTCTTCTTTCTACTCTTTTGTGCTGAGATTCCGGAAGAAAAGTTGAAGGATTTAAGGTTTCTTGTTCTTACTCTTTTGATGTACTTGTTGATCTGTTAAATGTCCCTGAAACTCAGGTAGAGGAGAACTGCTTTGGCATTTATTTCTATTATTCAGCATGAAACCCTGAGGCTTCCCATCAGCTGATTATTTTAGCCTTGTCTCCCCTGCATCATTGCCAACCCCTATCCTTAACCTACCTCCAGTCAGGGCAGAAAGAAGATAACCAGTTCATGCTGGCAGTTCATTCGATGGGGTAGCTCTATCCTTTGCTCTGATTGTGTCTTGCTAGTGATTAAAATCACACCCTTCTTTCTGTCTTCCCACCTGGGAAAGAAAAAGATGAACCCAGGTGGGTTTCCTGCTTCTGCAGAGACACTCAAGGGGTTGGTAGGAAATTCTGCACCTGTGGGATTTCTATAAACGTTCTCCAGATGACAACTTTCCTTCCCATTCACCTCACTCCATGTTGGTGGGGGATGGGGTGTTCAGAGCACAGTCAGATCCCTCATTAGGATGTAAAAGTAAGACGTCCCCCTGAGGCAAGGTTTCCACATCACGACTGACTCTTTTTTTTTTTGGCTACAATATTTTGAAGAGTGGCATGTGGCAAGTCATTTGTTTTGCTGCTGGTGGTTAGTATTTTTACTATTTGCAGCAGGAGCAGCTCTGGCGTTTCTTTCCTCCACCCATGATTTTTAAGACCCTTGACTTATGTTAAAAAAGATGAGTATCAGTGGACAGTGATATACTCAAACACTAAGGCTAGTGGTAAATTATACTATCAATAATTTGAGAGTATCATGGCAGATGTTTTAACTTTATGTTGAAGCATCTTTATGTTGAAGGAGCCTTTTGTGCGTTGTGAGCTTAGAATTTCTCCACCTTTATTTGCCCATTTTTCTCTCTATGATAGATGAAAGTAACCAAGCATCAGCCATTTCTTTGTAGTATGTCTTTTTATTAATACTAACTGCAGAGCTATTTTCTAAAGCATATTACTTTGAACTATCACTTAAGATAAATAAAGTCTGGCAGAAATAAATACTGTAGAGTTAAAATGAGTGTTATACTTCTGCCTGCATTTTGGTAGTTACTATACTGTAGGCACTGCTATTATACTTTTCAAACATGATAAGGCTCAAAAAATCACCACCCACTTGAAATGACATTCTGACCTTGTCCTGCCCACACTGGATTGTGCTCCCTATATATACACTGTCATCCTCAGCCTCCGGCTCCTATGTGACTTGTAGTTCAGTCGGTAAAAAATCTGCATGCAATGCAGGAGACACAGGTTCAATTCCTGGGTTGTGAAGATCCCCTGGAGACGGAAATGGCAACCAACTCCAGTACTCTTGCCTGGAGAATCCCCAAGGACACAGGAGCCTGGCAGGCTACAGTCCATGGGGTCACAAGAGTTAGACACAACTTAGCAATTAAACCACCAGCAGCACCTTTTTTTACAGAGCCCAACATACTGAGACAGACTGGGATCTGGCACCGGGGATCCTTTGCTGATGTGCTTACATCTGAACAAAAATCTCCTTGAGCAGCCAAATACAAAGGATCTATAAGGAACCCCAAAATTACTGTACACATGTGCAGTTGGGGAAAATTATGAATAAGATACAAAAAGATCAAGAAAACCCAACTGTCACTTCCAAAGAGCCAGGAACAAAAGCAGGGCACGTGTACCCTGCATGTAATACCACCACGGGAGTATGCAGACCTCCTTAGCCACACCTGCCCAACCCTTGGATCCAACCCTGCCCTCACCCCATATAAGGAACCAGCCTGCCATCCCCTGCATGCCCCAACCAGGGAGCAAACAACGGGAACTGTTACTTGTTTTCCCTCCCTCCTACTGCAGCATGAGTCCCAGTATAGCCTTGCTTGAATTTCTTGTCTAGCCTCTTATAAATTTCTGTTGATTACAGAGGCCAAGAATCCTGATCAGTAACAATACTGTTTACAAAGGGAGGCCTGGTGACTCATTTCGAGTCACTCATTGCCTCAAATCCTTTACAGATAGGGGCAAGTTCACTATGTTCCATTAGATTCAGGATTTCCAATATAGACAAATGCTTGGAGATGATCTCTACCATCCATTTTCAAACTTAAAGATAAAAAGAAGAGGGAGGGGGCTATTTCTTCAAACTGAAGTGATCAGGCTCAGTTCCAGAGTGAGAGCCAGATGGGAGGTGGGGGCGGGCCAGTTTACCCCTAAAGAGAATCTGTGAAGGAAACATTTTGAAAAGGGTCTTGATAAGCACTAAGTCATGAGCCAAAGCAATCTGACCGGTGAGGGGTCACAGGGTCACGTCCATGAGTCTATGTTTGGGGAAGGCAAGGGGAACTGGCTCTCAAGAGGGAGCAGTGGGAGTAGCCAATGGCTGGTGCTTTGCTTCGAGAAGGCTTCCTGGGTTGTCCTGAGAGTCCTCTAGACTCCTAGAAATAGACAGAGAGACAAAGCCCACTGGCTGAGACTAACCCACCCTACATTCAGATTTTGTATCGACATAGACCCCAGGGGAACCACAGGCTGAGATTCAATATGTTGACTTAAAGTATGTTGAGCCCTGTTACTGGCTTAACTGTGTCCCACTTCCCCCGCCCCTGTCCCACCAATCCGTATGTTGAAGTCCTAACCAACCTCACAAGACCTCAGAATGTGACTGTGTTTGGGAGATCGGGCCTCTAAAGAAGTGATTACATTAAATTGGGTTTTACTGGGGGGCGCTAATCCAATATGACTGGTGTCCTTACAAGAAGAGATTAGGACACAGATGAGCACAGAAAGAAGACAATGTGAGGATTGCGGGGTGGTATTACAGGGAGAAGATGGCTACTTGAAAACCAAAGAAAGAGGCCCTAGTCAGGAAAAAAAAACTAACCCTGCTGACACCTTGATCTCAGGCTTCTAGCCTCCAGAACCGTGAGCAAACAAACATGCATTGTTTAAATCACCCACCCTGTGGCAACCCTTGAAAACCAAAGCAGCACCTATAATAGGGCATCTCCTCTGCCAGGCACTGGGTGGGCGTGCAGACACAGTCCCATAGAATAATGACTCCTCAGCTGCAGTGAACTCTTTCTCAGTAAGGGGCTTAAATATGTAAAGAGATGAGGGCCACCCAGTGAGGAATCCAGGCGTTGAGAAATCATGGCCAGCTTCCGGGAGATGGTGGTGCTTCATCTAAAACCAAACAGCAAAATTAAGGCCCACCCAGACAACTTGCTCAGTCTCTCACAAATGGTTCTTTTGAATTAAGATGAAAAAATGTCCCGACACAGCTCTCATTTATTTCAAACATCTCTGTCCACCTGTGGGCGCAAGAGGGGACAGAGTGTGGTATCCTGTCTTAAATGATCTGGAATGAAAGGGAAACTGAAGAGGTTGCTGTGTTCACCCCAGGTTTGCTTTCATACCAATGTATGGCAAAAACCACTACAATATTGTAATTATCCTCCAACTAAAATAAATAAAAATTTTTTTAAAAGTATTGTCACTGTAAGTGCTATCTTCATTAGCTGTGAATGAAATTTTTGGCTGAAACAATTTTTCTTTGAAAGTTAATACTTCAATACCTTGATGGTGGGGGACACTCGTGGTCCCTAAAATTGCTTTTAGCTACAGCCTGGGTGGCAGGGGGCAGCTGAGAATGAATGTCCTAAGGATCAGGCAGTGAGAATTTCCTGAGTGTTTTAGGACCATATGAACGTGCTACAAAAGAGTAAGCTTGGAAAGAATGACCACTTCGCTGTCCAGCAGAAATTAACACAATGTTTTACATTAACTACATTTATGTTACATTTACATTAACTTCAATAAAATAATTTTTGAAAAGAGAATAAGCTTGGGTGAGCAGTGATTAAGAAAACCTCTCCAAGGCTTGCTTTAAGGTTGACAAGTCTGTTCCCTCCACATACCATTCATCCTTTCTCTAGTGCAGAGAAGAAAACTGGTTGCCCCAGGTTAGCCACCTCATCTGCAAGTCTAACTCTGCCCCTACTGAACTACTGTACACTCAGTTTCCCCATCTTTCAAGAACAAAGAACTAATACTAGTACCAGCTGAGGCGGGCTCCCCAGGTGGCGCTAGCGGTAAGGAGCCTGCCTGCCAATGCAGGGGACATAAGAGATGAGGGTCCGATTCCTGGATCAGGAATATCCCCTGGAGGAGGGCATGGCAACATACTCCAGTATTCTTGCCTGGAGAATCCCATGGATAGAGGAGCCTGGCGGGCTACAGTCCATGGGGTTGGAAAGAGTCAGACGCAACTGAAATGACTTAGCATGTGTGCATGCACCAGCTGAGTCAGGAACCTAGATACAGCCTGTAACATGGGAACATTCATTCAGCTGAGCTAATTTCCATCAGGATCAAGTCTCAACCTTTCCACACAGGGGACATGCTATTATTGTCTTAAAAGGCTATCTGACAAACAGGCTTCCCGATCCTGTCAGAGGCATCCCTTTCAAGTTTAGCAAACTCTTCCCACCACTGTTGACAATGATATCCAGCAATGAGTTCTCTGGTGAGAAAAAAGGAAACCTTAGAGAGATACTCTCAATTGTGTCTTTCTAGTTCACTTTTATGCATTGGAGAAGGAAATGGCAACCCACTCCAGTATTCTTGCCTGGAGAATCCCAGGGANTATCTGAGGTTATTGTTATTTCTCCTGGCAATCTTGATTTCACCTTGTGTTTCTTCCAGTCCAGCATTTCTCATGATGTACTCTGCATATAAATTAAACAAGCAGGGTGACCATATACAGCCTTGACACACTCCTTTTCCTATTTGGAACCAGTCTGTTGTGCCATGTCCAGTTCTAACTGTTGCTTCCTGACCTGCATACAGATTTCTCAAGAAGCAGGTTAGGTGGTCTGTTATTCCCATCTCTTTCAGAATTTTCCACAGTTTATTGTGATCCACACAGTGAAAGGCTTTGGCATAGTCAATAAATCAGAAATAGATGTTTTTCTGGAACTCTCTTGCTTTTTCATGATCCAGTGAATGTTGGCAATTTGATCTCTGGTTCCTCTGCCTTTTCTAAAACCAGTTTGAACATCAGGAAGTTCATGGTTCACATATTGCTGGAGCCTGGCTTGGAGAATTTTGAGCATTACTTTACTAGCATGTGAGATGAGTGCAATTGTGCGGTAGTTTGAGCCTTCTTTTGCATTGACTTTCTTTGGAATTGGAATGAAAACTGACCTTTTCTGGTCCAGTCCCCTGGAGTAAGAAATGGTAACTTACTTCAGTATTCTTGGACAGAGGTGCCTGGTGGGCTACAGTACATAGGTCACAAAGAGACAGACACAATTGAGTAACTGAACATGCACATGCGCGTGCACACACATACATCAATTCTAAGTCTTCTCCCAAGAGTACTCACTGGAGTGCTTTCAGAGTATATTACTAAAATATTCAGTAAAAGTAGACTATGCATATCCTATAACCCAGTTACAGGTTATGTAATTATGTAAACCCAGAGAAACATGGAGGCTTGTAATAAAAAGTTATAGGAGTGAAAAAATGAGGGAAGGGGGACTAAGTTCACATCAGTGGAATAGGTAAGCATACTGTAGAATATTTATGCAGTAGAATAGTAGACTGAAGTAAAAATAAAAACAAACGATAGCTGTACCTACTGGTTAAAGTAAACAACAAATTAAGAGTGAAGAAAGTTTAAAATAGAGATATAATGAACTTAGATAAAAAATGCAAACAGTGCATATTAATCAAGGAGATATTAAATTCATTAGGGCTGAATTTAAACGTAATAAAATATGAAGATATGCATGAAAATGCATTGGAATAAGGGTAATCACTATTTCTTGATTCTTGGATGGCTCAGCAGTAAGGAGTCCACCTTCAGTGCAGGAGACACAGGAGGCGCGAATTCCATCCCTGGGTTGGGAAGATTCCTTGGAGAAGGAAATGGCAATCTATACCAGTATTCTTGTTTAGAGAATCCCCATGGACAGAGGAGCCTGACAGGTTACAGTTTAAAGGATCGCAAAGAATCAGACACAGCTGAGACACTAAGCACATATTTCTTTCCAGACAGGAGAATTTATTCAGGAAAGGAATATATAAGTCTTTCAATATATTTGTAATGGGTGAATTCTAATGTTGGATGCTGACTACATCAGGTTTTCTAAAATCGCATTTCAATACATTTTAATTGTATAAATTATCGTATAAAGCACCCTTCCATTGCACAAATATGATCTGTTAGTTCATACTTTCTGTGGTGCCACTTGTCTGTGTATGTATATCAAAACTCTGGAAAATAAAGTTAGTAGGGATATTCCTTTCCAAAGCTTTTTGCCTCAAGCGGAATCTCCAAGGTGCCAATTCTGATACAACTTGTAGGGTAATTTCCTTTAGAAAATAGGCCAACTTCCATCTCCATCTCCCTTAGATACTGATGAGGGAATGTGGCCAGCAGTACATTCACAAAATGCAAAAAAGATCTTGGGTGTTGGCTGTCCCTTAACAATTGACAGTCTGCTCTCTCTGAGACAGACACTGGCCTCTTAGAAACTCTTCATAATTCCTCCACAATCAGGTAATTTGGGAAAAAAAATTGTCACTCAAAGTGTGACATTGAAAATCACTGATCTAAAAGATTCTTACCAGAATGTTATATTGGGTCATAGCAAACTCCTTTAAATACCAGCTTCTATTATTTTTATTAGCATTTACATTGTCACTGTATTACTCATTTCTTTGAGCCCCACTATTATCTATACATATGTGAAAAATTCTTTTGTATGCAACAATTTTTTTTTGTTTATTTCTAAGTATTTTTAGTGAATACTGGGTGAATAATAAATAAGAACCTCTGGAGAATAAGCTTGTCTACTTTGAGAATCCCTGGTGCCAAAACTGAATATAGTCACTACATTCTGTTTTAACCCAGGTGAGATTTTAACCCAGGAACATACTTGTCTTAGTCTATTCAGAGTTCTATAACAGAATACCATAAGAAAGGTAACATAAACAACAGAAATTTATTTGCCATAATTCTGGAGTCAGGGAAGTCCAGGGTGTACTGATATGGTTAGGTTGTAGTGAAGACACTTTTCTAGGTTGTAGACTTCAAACTCCTCACTGTTTCCTCACTTTGTGGAAAGGGCAAGAAAATTCTGTGGTGTTTTTTAAAGGGTAAGTATCACACTCATTAGGGCTTCCTTGGTGGCTCAGCAGTAAAGAATCCTCCTGCCAAAGCAGATGACAGATTTAATCCCTGGGTTGGTAAGATCACCTGGGGGAGGAAATGGCAGCCCCCTTGAGTATTCTTGCCCAGAAAATTCCTTAGACAAAAGAGCCTAGCAGGGTATAGTCCACAAGGTCTCAAAGAGTTGGACATAAGTGAACAACTAAACAAAACAACAACAATCCCATCAATCAGGGCTTGACCTTTGTAACCTAAGCATCTCCCAGAAGACTCACCTTCTAATAATAATACATTAGGCATTAAAATTTAACCATGTAAATTTGGGGAGTATACAGATATTCAAGCCGTAACAACCTTTGTATGATGATACCAGGAATAATAAACATCATTGCAAAATTATGTACAATTTATATTTATGAAATCATTAACTCAAAGCCATTGCCAATGAATCAAAAGTTGTCTTATAAGCATGTAGTTATATGCATTATAGTACATTTAGAATTTGGATCTTAAAAACTATATGAAGGGGGTATAGTAGACCGTAATGATTAGGCTATTGCTATAAATAATTTCAGAGGAAAAATACTTTATGTTGCAACTACTCTGACATAACTCTACTAAAAAAGAATTGATGTAGTAATAGTATACTGTATTTTTTCTTGATGTCATTATTCGAAAACAAAACAGTTTCCATTCCTCATCCTCTTCCTCCATCTCCTCCTACTAATCTTTCATTTACTTGGACCTTAAGAATAATTCAATCAAGCAAAACAAATATTATCAAAGATTCATTCCATGTTTTATTTGTGTTTGGTTATAAATATTTGAAAAGGAGATGAAAATGTAGTACAGCAATAGCCATTTTGTAAAATTGCTCAGAGATCTCTTTTTCTCCTTGAATCAACCAAGTTACAACTGAGAATTAGTTTTAAATTACTTTTCAATGTACCATTGCTTTTTCAAGATAATTAAAATTCATTATATTATGCACAATACTTAAACACTATACTTTCCTAAATCTCATAGGATAAATAGAAAGCTTAATAGATTGACTACAAAGGTCTTTTGATTGTATACCTACCCGATAGAAAAATCCAGTTTCATATTCTAACTGCATTTGTTGAAAAACGCAACAATGATTTCTTTAAAAGTCTTCCTGGGATGACTACAGGCAACCAAATTCCATTCTGAAAAGGCTATAGTACTTGTTCCTTGACATTTTCAAAGTTCATGTGATCCTGAAATGATTAAAGGTTATCTCTAGAGCATATTGTTGATGACAGTTTCCTTAGTTTGCTATAGTTCATAGGTAGCAAGGAATCCATTGTTTTAAGAATTTTTATTTTCTCTTTTATTCCATCCCTCAAGACACAATTTAAGCCATTCATTGTTCCATAAGCTGATGTAGACTCCTATACACTAGGATAGTATATTACCTATAGTGATACAAACACATAGTTTGAGTCTTTAAGAAATCATTTTATTTCTATCATTTTCTTTAATGTTGTTCCATGTAAATGATATCTTACTCCTTTATCATAAACCAAGAAAAATAGAACCCAAGAATAATTTTGTAATCTATTACCAGTTGTTTTATTTGTACAAGGGCTATATAAAAGAAAACTAATAGAATATATTTACACTAGAGATGCTTTCACTCTTAACATGCATTTTTATTCTATTATAAACTTGTTTGTTTTATTAAAGCTCATTTAAAAATCAGATGATAAATGTACATAAAGTTGATTAATTATTTTAAATTTTAAACTAAGTACCTATAACAGTAAATATGTTAATGTGAATAGAATTTCTAGAATTTTCTTCTCTAGCCCAAGGAGTGAAATGGTTCCTACTTTAGAGACCACCAATCAATGGTTTCTTGTCAATTTGCAAGTGTTAACTATTGTTTAATCAACTCTAAGATTTTATGCTCTGCTTAGTTAATAATTGGTGTAGTTGTTTAGTCATTTTTTTCTGATTCTTTGCCACCCTAGAAACTATAGCCTGACAGGCTCTTTGTCCATGGGATTTGACAGTCAACAATACTGGAGTGAGTTGCTGTTTCATTTCCTTTTTCTGGGGATCTTCCTGACCCAGAGATAGAGCATCACCTGCACTGGTAGGTGAATTATTTCCACTGAGTCACCAGGTTATCCCTAATTAATAATTGTGTTTGTTAGTTGCTCAGTTGTGTCCAACATTGTGTGACCTGGAATTATCCAGGCAGGAAAACTAGAGGGGATTGCCTTTCCCTTCTTCAGGGTATCTTCCCAACCCAGGGATTGAACCCAAATCTCCTAAACTTCGGAAACTCTTTACCATCTGAGTCACCAGGGAAGCCCAATTAATAATTAACACATGTTAATTCTCTCTTTCTCTTTCATACTTTCAAATGTGAATTTGCAAGAGAAATAGTCTCTTTGGCCCGTGGAAATACTGTGGCAATATTTTTATTACATAGTAAATTCAGCAAGACAATTTTAAAAATATTTTACACTCAGATATCTGCTGATTTTTTCTTTTTTTTCCATTCTTGCTCTCTTTTCTCTTATCTGACCCTTTGTTGTATGATGCATACTTCAAACTGTTCTCATTTTACAGATGATATGGCTGAGGCTGCTGCTGCTGCTAAGTCGCTTCAGTCAAGTCCGACTCTGTGACCCCATAGACGGCAGCCCACCAGGCTCTGCCGTCCCAGGGATTCTCCAGGCAAGAACACTGGAGTGGGTTGCCATTTCCTTCTCCAATGCTTGTAAGTGGAAAGTGAAAATTGAAAGTGAAGTCGCTCAATTGTGTCCAACTCATCACAACCCCATGGACTGCAGCCCACGAGGCTCCTCCTTCTTTAAATTTTTAATCATGCACTCCAATACAGTTGCCTTACATTCACTTCCCACCATCTTGCTTACCTTCTCGGATTTTCTTCTATTTTCCTTTTCATTCTTTCTATGAAGTTTTTGGTACCCTATATACTTCTGATATTTCTACTCAATGAAACACTTAAATTGCCATTCCACCTCCTTCCTAATTGGGGTGAGAAGAGCCTTACCTGCTAGATCTCAGAGTGAGAAGGGGGATCGGTGTGCCTTCACCTGCCGGTCAGCACAGCTGAACCAGAACACCACATGGTCCAAGGTTGTTTCTCCCCTAACTTTCAAAATCCATTCTGCTTTGGTGAACTTGATCAGGTGTGGATGAAAACACAGATGGGTTATTTATTCCATGTCCTGGGCCATCTCTGGAAAAGCCAATTCATACTCACTTATGTATCCCTCTCCTTCTAACCTGACAATTCCGAGGAGGTCAAGAATTTCACAGCAGATGAGACACCTCCTAGGGGAGGGTAGAATATGAACACACAAGGACTAAGTTTTTTCCCCTAAAAATCCCCTGGCAATTGCTTCGTAATAATTTTCCCCAAGACGGTGTGGACACCACCTCCTAAATGACCTTCACAAATTTCCTTCCTAAGCCTTAACACACTTGTCTACCTGTGTACCAAGCAACTGTCACCTGTCTATTCCAGGTTCCTGTGGGTCCCCACTCCTTCTAGTCCCTCCCAGGGGAGTGATCAGGCCCCCTCTTTCACCCTGACAGATGGATTCCTCCTCACCTGAGCACCCAGTTCCCCAGCTGCTGTTCACTACCTGCCAAAGCAAAGAAAACAGGCATTGATAGGCTGAATTCTTCAAAAGGGATGAGGCGCCTTCCCCTCCTAGGAGATTCAAGACACAAAGTCTTGGGGTGGCCTCAAATGAGACCTACCTCTTCAAAGTGAGGAGTTTCCCAGCCAATGCACCAAATGTTGTAGCCACACATTCCGGGAAACAAACTCACTCAGAAGGACAATGCAGATAGTTAAGTGCAGTTTATTACACTGGCGGGCCCAAGGCAGAGTCTCCTCTTAGCCAAGGACCCCAACCAGTTTTTGTGAAAACCTTATATAACCTTAATGTACGTGCCCAAACCCACCTTCCCAAATTCCCTGAAACTAGTCTGAACAAAGGAAGAGAAAGATATAATCAAAGTTAACATGTGATTCATATGCCTTAAGCCTAGATAGTTAACAGTGGACAATTATCAATAGGCCTGTGGTCATACCCCAATAAGCATAATAGAATTTATGATTCTACTTGGTTACAGAGATAATTAGGATATTCTTTTAGGCAATGGAGAATCTAGGTATGAGCCCTGGGGTTCTTCCATCCCGGGAGTCTGATTTTCCAGTTGATATGTCGCTTCCTAGATACTGGGCATATAGCTCAAAGTCCAGAGTCCAGCTCAGGATGGAGTGTTGCTTTCAAGATGGAGCCTGTTCTGTCTGGTTCCTCCTTCAATAGGAAACCAATACTGCCCCAGAAGATATTTAAGGTTTTTCATGTGTGACATTTATAGTATTTCAATTAATAGAATGTCAATCTACAAATATTTCATATTTTGGAATGTATATATGAGTCAGGAAATGTATCCCACTTTCAGTCAAAATTCACAGACATGTCTTACTCAGAAGTTTGGATTACCAAATAACTATAGAAATTAAAAACAGGAAGCACATTAATTCTGGGTAAATCTATCTTTTTTTTTTTTAGCAGTTTTTTGTTGATGCTTCTTTTAGGTAGATAGAACTCACTTGCTGCTCTGATATTCTCTAATTCTTTTTCTTTGTGTGTGCCACTTTGATACAACTTTCCTTCAATTATTCCTACCATTTAGATTTAAACATTTCTATACACGTATCTTATTTCAGATTGTTAAGCTTATATTTTATTTTCTCAAGGATCACTTTTTTGGTACTAATCACCAAATCCAGGATAAGGCAATAGTAAGAGCAGATCTTTTTTTTTTCTTTTCTGTGATCAGATATAAACACTGTTTCTTCAAGTAAGTTATTCAAATTCAGCCAGCATTGGTTCGTGTATAAAGAGTTCATTACTGAAGAAATAAGTGTCTTCTACTGCTTTTTTTGAAGGGAGTTAAAATTTTTGTTTTTTATTTGAAGTATAGTTGATTTACAGTGCAATCAGTTTCAGGTGTATAGAAAACATTCATTTTTACACATATATTTTTCTGTTCTATTTCAGATTCTTTNACATAACAATAGGTATATTTATTGCTGTCATACTGGGGAAATTCCAAGGGTTTTAGAAGTTCTGTAGCAGAAACAGAATGAAGAACAAATATATATATATATATATATATATATTACAGTATATTTGCTTTACAAGTTTCTGCTGTACAGCAAAATGAATCAGCTATAGTTAGTCGCTCAGTCATGTCTGACTCTTTACAGCCCCATGGACTATAGCCCATCTGGCTCTTCTGTCCATGGAATTCTCCAGGCAAGAATACTGGAGTAGGTTGCCATTCTTCCCCACTCAGGGACTGAACCCAGGTTTCCTGCATTGAGGCAGATTCTTTACTATATGAGCCATGAAGGAAGCCTGAATCAGCTATATGTGTATGTACATATATTTACTGGTGTTGACCTGAAGATCCTGGCACACTTGAGCCAGGTAATTGTAGTCTTTACATGAACCTCCGATATATAACACTGTACCAAATGGTGTTGGATGTGTCTCTAAGACTAAGAAATGTGAGCCGAAAGGTCTTTTTAGGGAAAACGAGCTGCAAGCCTCCCTCCAGTGTGTGTTTGGGGGAGGGGGGGGCGGGTAGTAATCAAAGTAAAATGAAACCTTAAAAGAAAAAAATTTTTTTCTATGATTAAATGGAATATTTCTTTAAATAAAGGGAACAATATTTTTGAGTTCTGTGGCTTCAAAGAAATTATTTATCTTCTTAAATAGGAACATCTCATTAAATCTGTTCAGAAAAAGTGAACTAATCAAGGATGGCGACCTGGAAAGAGGTAACTCAGCAGACCTGGATTATAAAAACCCAACAGATTCCTGAATGTGTTGAAAAACCTATCTTCAGAATGAGCCCTTGGCTGGCTCTGAACCTAACCTCTGACCTCTTAGGATGCTCTGCTTGGTAAGATTATTATTAGTTTTTTCATTCCTGAGGCCTTGGGCCAGGCCTTACAAGTCTGGCCAGATAAGTCTGTCCTAATGATGCAATTTGTGGTGAATGCTTATTTTTTCTTTGGAATGAAGTCTGGATGCAGTCTGAGAAACTGAAGTCAGTCACATGTCAGTTCTTCATGTGTACTATCACTGTTGCTGGGAAAATTAAATCTATGCCTTTATGACTCCACTGGTCCGAGACACCTGAGAACTTGTACCTGATTTCTCTGGCCTTCCCCCCATGTGCCTTTTCACTTTGCTGATTTTGAACTGTGTCCTATGTTATGTAATAAACTGTAACCATGGAAATAACAGATTTATTATGACTAGTAAGGTCTTCAAGTAGATTATGGAGGCTGAGATGGGTCTTGGGACCCTGATATAGATGAGAAAAATAATATTATTGTAGAAAAATACATCTTGTTTAATAAAAGTCCTAGACTCCAGTTACAGTTGCATGAAAGTTTTAGCACTGGTCAAAATAGAATTAGCAATAACAAAAAATTAGGGCAGTGAATTTTCCTAGTTCTGTTTGTTATACAAACAACAAAGATGATCATATTAACTCAAAAATAGAAACATTAAGGAAATTAGGGTTACAGAGTCTATCTGCCTCTTATAGTTTACAATTTGACATGATTTTTTTCTATTATTCATCTTTAATCATATAATTTAAGTAAGTGAAATCTGGGTCTCATATGTCTAATTTTGATTTATAATAAACTTTACAAAAGTATGGTTAAAAATAGGACAGGTATGTAATATGTATTGATGCTTAAGATATAGTTGAATTTTCTTTTAGCATGCATTCATATACATGCACGCTTAGTCGCTCAGTCGTGTCTGACTCATTGCAATCCCATGAACTGTAGCCCACCAGGTTCCTCTGTCTGTGGGGATTATCCAGGCAAGAATATTGGAATGGGTTGCTGTTTTTTTCTTCCAGGGGCTCTTCTAGACTCGAGAAAGGAAATTGCATCTCTTGTGGCTCTTGTATTGAGAAGTAGATTCTTTACTACTGAGTTACCTGGGAAGCCCAAATTGATTTACAGAAGATGCTGAGGATCTAAAATTATTTCTCAAATGCCTTTGCAGCTAATTTTCTGGATATACTTTGGTTACTCAAATAGCATAAATTTAAGAATTACTGGCACAGGGAGGTAGGAGTTGAGATGTTCTTTGTACTGACATAGATGAGGGGAAAAAAAAAAAAACAGTTCAGTTACGTCAACTCTGCTTTCTGATTCTAAGTTTTTTTATTTTTATTTTTTTTTCTTTTTCTACAGTGGAGCTTATGATCATGGTAGAGGCAGTTTTATTTGGAAGTGAAATCATTCCTGGAGATGTGGCCAGAACATTTATTTTAATATACTTCCAATGATTTTGTATCCTCCTAATGACCAAAGTGAAGTGAAAGCTACTCAGTTGTGCCCGATGCTTTGCAATCCCATGGACTATACAATCCATGGAATTCTCCAGGCCAGAATACTGGAGTGGGTAGCCTTTCCCTCCTCAAAGTGATCTTCCCAACCCAGGGATCAAACCCAGGTCTCCTAGCATTGCAGGCAGATTCCTTACCAGTTGAACCACAAGGAAAGCCCAAGAATACTGGATTGGGCAGCCCATTCCTTCTCCAGGGGTTCTTCCAGATCCAGGAATCAACCCCTGGTCTCCTGCATTGCAGGAGGATTGTTTACCAACCGAGCTATCAGGGAAACCCTAATACTGGCTAATAAATCCCTTTCAATTTAAATTTGCCAGAAAATGTTCAGTTGCCTGAAAGTGAAATCAAGGGATTCCATAAAGGGAGGAAAAGAGTCACCTTTAATTTATGCTGCTTCACAGCTTTACTTGAAAAAAGTTTTCAAAAAAGAACATCAATATTTCACAGAATTTTCATGTTTTCTTTTTCTCCAATAGAAGACAACCAGTTGCAGTGTCAATTCACCTAATGAATTCCCAACCTACCAGAGTGAGCTCTACTCATATAAAAGGCACAGTCAAAACCTTTGTTCTGAAACGTTCTTTATATTTTAGTTCAAGAATGCAAGAAACTCAAACATAAAAACGATATTATTAACTGGATATAGATAGTCCTTTGTTAAAACCATAAAATGGTTATGCCAACATGACAGTCACTTTTAAAATACTCACCTCAAATCATTTATTTCTTCATCTCTATCAGAATCTCTGGAGAACATCAACATCAGTATGTAACAAATGCATCTCATTTTCTGTAGTTAACAACAAAGAAATAGCAGGAACTACATGCTGAGTCAGCCAACAGAACTTGTGCTATTCTCTATAACTCCTCCATGCCTTAGGTGCCTCTTAACCTAGAATTCTGAGTGAAGGACAACTATCACTCATAATTTTGCTTCAGGTATCTCAAAGAATTTAAGAGCTAGGTAAAGTTAAGTAAAGTTAACAGCTAAATTAAATTAGTTTAAGAGTCTCAGTTTCCAGAACTTCTTCTGTTTGCAAAGTTATTTATATTTCTGTGCCCATGACCTGTAAGTAAAATGGAAGAGTCACTTAAAGAAAATCATGTTGTCTTGGGAAATTATTTTACAAGACAGACACAAGAGAGACCTGAAGGATCCTTACCATATTCTAATGTGTTTATAAACTTTGTTGCAAAGGAAGAAACTTTCTTTGTATTCTGTCCTTTACTTACATAAGAATTATTGTTAAAATTCTATTCTGAAAATAATAAACACAAAGATTTAACCTTTTATAAATATTTAATTCCATTGATAAATGAGAAAAACAAGTACTTAAGAAGTAAATGTAGTTTTATTTACCAAATAGTGAAAAATGGTAACTGTACCAAAAACTATAATCAAATTAGTGGCAATTTTGGCAAGAATCCGGCTAATGCAATTTGGAGAGAATTCTCCTACCTCTGTTATCAGATCATCTTCAACATCTAATTAAATTCTTCTATCCCATATCATCTCGAAGGTGATACCTGATCACCATAACATATCTTCAAGGAAGAATTATGTTAGGTCAGTTTACAGTGAATCTCTCTACTCTTTATGCTTCCTCTTAGTAATTTCCCATCTAACAAATCACTTCGCCCTCCCTCTCCCTCCACTCACACACACACACCAAATTCTCCTTGGCTATTAACCCCTATTTTTCTTTTTTGTATTTAAAGTTGAGCCTGATAGCTCTCACTTACTGTAACAGTCTTGACACCTATGGTGATAGGTCTTACTTTTTTAACAGACATCAAAATAAGTTTTTCTTTAACCCCACCCCTTAAACAAAATGACTGAAAACTATCTGTTTCTTACTTTGGCAAAGTTCCTCATAGGATAGTCTACATTTGGTCTCAAATTCTTCTTTACCACTTTTCTTTTCAGCCCACTTTAATCAGCATTTTACACCTAAGATTCCACCAAAACTGTCCTTGTCAAGATCACTGAGATGGAGACATTTGATCGAAGTCTTAGAGGAGGAAACAGAGAAAAACTACTCAAAACTGCGGCCCAAGAAAAACAAAGGAGACAGTAAGGCTCAGTGTAGTAGAAGACATGTTCAGAATGGAAAAGATCTCAGATGGAGGAAGGATTGTAGGTCAGCTCTACACTGCCCTTAGAGAATTTGAAATAGAGCAGGGATAGGGTAGGGAGATGGGCTTTCCTGATGGCTCCATCAGTGAAGAATCTGCCAGGAATTCAGGTGACGTGGGTTCCATCCCTTGTTCAGGAAGATCCCCTAAAGAAGGAAATGGCAACCCACTCCAGCATACTTGCCTGGAGAATGCCATGGACTGAGGAGCCTGGTGGGCTACAGTCCATGGGGTTACAAAGAGCTGGACACAACTGAAGTGACTGAGCACACATGCATGGTAAGGAGACTATCTTGACTATGGGGCTGGTGCTGTCAACAGACAGAAAAGGAGATGACTGGAAGCCGGGAAACCACTTAGGCTGTGAGAATAAACAAGGATCTAGATAACATTGCCTTTGGTCCCATTGTTTGTGGTGGATGAGAACAGTAAATTGCTGATAAAAATTGGAAGTATTTCCAAGGTTGAGTCGACAAGATTTGTGGAAGAAATTGACATAGAGTATGAGAAAATGAATTTAGGATAATCAAAAGATTTCATTGTTATCAATGAAAAATACAGTATTCTCATTTTCAGTCTTATAAGGGGATTGGATTTATAGGGAGACTTGAGATTTCAGTGTGGGAAATGAGATGACAAGAATGATATGAAGTTGGAGGAGGTAGCTTTTTCTTAGAAATTGAAGCATGCTTCATGTTGAGGATAAGCCTTCAGTTAAAAAGGGTGGAGAATGGATCAGAAGAGAGATGAGAATGTTGCCTGAGAAATATCACTGTGGAGGAAAGTACAGATGGAATGTAATGTAATATATAAAATATGAGTTTTGGACTTGATGAAATACACAAAAACACAGTAAGGGGCTGTGTTTTCATCTTAATTGATCTTTCTGGAGTACTTTTCTTAGAATGTCCTTATTGAAGTATCTTCCCAATGCTTTACTTTTTTGAGGTATATGTTGCATACTTTGAAATGAATAGATATTAAATATAAGTACTATACGCTTTGGTAAATGGATATATCCATGTAGAGTGTGCTTTTATTGAAATATAGACATAATTCCCTTTATCTCAGTTTCCAATCAGTAATGTCTTCATTTTGACTAAATCATTGGTAGCAAATTCTCTTCTGCCTTCTTTCACCACAAAACAGCTTTGTCAGGTTTAAATTTCAGAAATATGTTGTTCAGTTGCTAAGTTGTGTCCAACTCTTTGTGATCCAGTGAACCATAGCAGGCTATGTTCCTTAGTCCTTCACTATCTACCTAAATTTGCTCAAATTCATGTCCATTGACTCAATGATGCTGTCTAACCATCTTATCCTCTGCTGCCTCTTCTCCTTTGGCCTTCAATCTTTCCCAGTATCAGTGTCTTTTCCAAAGAGTTGACCCTTTGCATCAGGTAACCCAGTACTGGAGCTTCAACTTCAAAATCAGTCCTTCCAATGAATATTCAGGGTTGATTTTCTTTAGGATTGATTGATTTGATCACCTTTCTGTCTAAGGGACTCTCAAGAGTCTTCTCCAGCACCACAGTTCAGAAGCATCAGTTCTTCAATCCTCAGCTTTCTTTATGGTCCAGCTCTCACATCTGTACATGACTATTGAACAAACCATAGCTTTGAGAATATGGACCTTTGTAAGCAAAGTGATGTCTCTGCTTTTTAATATGTTATCTAGGTTTGTCATAGCTTTCCTTCCAAAGAGTAAGCTTCTTTTAATTTCATGGCTGCAGTCACTGTCTGCAGTAATTTTGGAGCCCAAGAAAATAAAATCTGTCTGAGCCCAAGAAAATGAAATCTGTCACTGTTTCCACTTTTTCCCCATCTATTTGCCGAGAAGACATAGGACTGGATATCATTATTTTAGTTTCTTAATGCTGAGTTTTAAGCCAGCTTTTACACTCTCCTCTTTCACCTTCATCAAGAGGCTCTTTAGTTCTTCTGCCATTAGAGTAGTATCATCTGCATATCAGAGATTGTTGGTATTTCTCCAAGCAATCTTGATTCCAGCTTGTGATTCATCCAGCCCAGCATTTCACATAGTATAAATCTGCATATATTTTAAGCAAGCAAGATGACAATATGCAGCCTGTCATACTCTTTTCTTTTAAATTTCAGAAATATGGAATGATAAACTATGAAGTCCTCTGCTATTGTGAATTTTAATGCTGAGGATTTATAATGTGTGTGTGTTAGTCACTCAGTCATGTCCAACTCTTTGCAACTTCATGGTCTGTAGCCTGCCTTGCTCCTCTATTCATGGAATTCTCCAGGCAAGAATACTGGAGTGGGTTGCCATTTCTTTCTCCAGGGGATCTTCCTGACCCAGGGATCAAACCTAGGTCTCCAGCATTGAAGGCAGATTCTTTACTATCTGAGCCACTAGGGAACCTGTATATTAAAGTTGGACATGACTGAGCAATGCACACATAACATTATACATCCCACAATAGCAGAAGAGTTCATATTTTATCATTCCATATTTCTGAAATTTAAAAGAAAGGAGTATGATAAGGCTATATATTATAATGTTATATGAATCCATAATTTGTCCTTTTAAAGTCCATAGTTGTAGTACATTGTATGAATATGTACATTTATACCAGATAAGAGACATTTAGGTTGTCTTCTGTTTTATGTCTGATTATGAATAAATTTTCCAGAAATATTATCATAAAATTCTTTATATTGGCATTTGATTTTATTTCTCCTGCATATATGCTTAGTGGTAAAAATGTTGAGTTATAGAAAAGGTATACTTTTAACTGTATAATGTTACCATATTGTTTGCTAAAATGATTATTTTACACTCCCTCAAGCAATGTAGAGTTCTGGTTGTTACATTCCTTAGCATCGTTCAGTTGGATGTGGTGCTTTGTATAATTATGGATTTAATTATATTTCATTAAAGATATTGAATATTTTTTTCATATGCTAGTTTACTTATTTGCCATTTTCCTCCATAAAATGTTTCTTCATGCAGTTGCAATTGTTGTTCATTTTCTGGTTTGTATCTTTAACATCAGAGTTCTTCTGTTTAAACTTAAATATTTTGGGATCCACATGTATGTTATAAACATTTCTCCCAATCTCTTACTTGCCTGTCTCTTATACACATCTCCAGTATCAGTGTCTTTTCCAAAGAGTTGACCCTTTGCATCAGGTAACCCAGTACTGGAGCTTCAACTTCAAAATCAGTCCTTCCAATGAATATTCAGGGTTGATTTTCTTTAGGATTGATTGATTTGATCACCTTTCTGTCTAAGGGACTCTCAAGAGTCTTCTCCAGCACCACAGTTCAGAAGCATCAGTTCTTCAATCCTCAGCTTTCTTTATGGTCCAGCTCTCACATCTGTACATGACTATTGAACAAACCATAGCTTTGAGAATATGGACCTTTGTAAGCAAAGTGATGTCTCTGCTTTTTAATATGTTATCTAGGTTTGTCATAGCTTTCCTTCCAAAGAGTAAGCTTCTTTTAATTTCATGGCTGCAGTCACTGTCTGCAGTAATTTTGGAGCCCAAGAAAATAAAATCTGTCTGAGCCCAAGAAAATGAAATCTGTCACTGTTTCCACTTTTTCCCCATCTATTTGCCGAGAAGACATAGGACTGGATATCATTATTTTAGTTTCTTAATGCTGAGTTTTAAGCCAGCTTTTACACTCTCCTCTTTCACCTTCATCAAGAGGCTCTTTAGTTCTTCTGCCATTAGAGTAGTATCATCTGCATATCAGAGATTGTTGGTATTTCTCCAAGCAATCTTGATTCCAGCTTGTGATTCATCCAGCCCAGCATTTCACATAGTATAAATCTGCATATATTTTAAGCAAGCAAGATGACAATATGCAGCCTGTCATACTCTTTTCTTTTAAATTTCAGAAATATGGAATGATAAACTATGAAGTCCTCTGCTATTGTGAATTTTAATGCTGAGGATTTATAATGTGTGTGTGTTAGTCACTCAGTCATGTCCAACTCTTTGCAACTTCATGGTCTGTAGCCTGCCTTGCTCCTCTATTCATGGAATTCTCCAGGCAAGAATACTGGAGTGGGTTGCCATTTCTTTCTCCAGGGGATCTTCCTGACCCAGGGATCAAACCTAGGTCTCCAGCATTGAAGGCAGATTCTTTACTATCTGAGCCACTAGGGAACCTGTATATTAAAGTTGGACATGACTGAGCAATGCACACATAACATTATACATCCCACAATAGCAGAAGAGTTCATATTTTATCATTCCATATTTCTGAAATTTAAAAGAAAGGAGTATGATAAGGCTATATATTATAATGTTATATGAATCCATAATTTGTCCTTTTAAAGTCCATAGTTGTAGTACATTGTATGAATATGTACATTTATACCAGATAAGAGACATTTAGGTTGTCTTCTGTTTTATGTCTGATTATGAATAAATTTTCCAGAAATATTATCATAAAATTCTTTATATTGGCATTTGATTTTATTTCTCCTGCATATATGCTTAGTGGTAAAAATGTTGAGTTATAGAAAAGGTATACTTTTAACTGTATAATGTTACCATATTGTTTGCTAAAATGATTATTTTACACTCCCTCAAGCAATGTAGAGTTCTGGTTGTTACATTCCTTAGCATCGTTCAGTTGGATGTGGTGCTTTGTATAATTATGGATTTAATTATATTTCATTAAAGATATTGAATATTTTTTTCATATGCTAGTTTACTTATTTGCCATTTTCCTCCATAAAATGTTTCTTCATGCAGTTGCAATTGTTGTTCATTTTCTGGTTTGTATCTTTAACATCAGAGTTCTTCTGTTTAAACTTAAATATTTTGGGATCCACATGTATGTTATAAACATTTCTCCCAATCTCTTACTTGCCTGTCTCTTATACACATCTCCAGTATCAGTGTCTTTTCCAAAGAGTTGACCCTTTGCATCAGGTAACCCAGTACTGGAGCTTCAACTTCAAAATCAGTCCTTCCAATGAATATTCAGGGTTGATTTTCTTTAGGATTGATTGATTTGATCACCTTTCTGTCTAAGGGACTCTCAAGAGTCTTCTCCAGCACCACAGTTCAGAAGCATCAGTTCTTCAATCCTCAGCTTTCTTTATGGTCCAGCTCTCACATCTGTACATGACTATTGAACAAACCATAGCTTTGAGAATATGGACCTTTGTAAGCAAAGTGATGTCTCTGCTTTTTAATATGTTATCTAGGTTTGTCATAGCTTTCCTTCCAAAGAGTAAGCTTCTTTTAATTTCATGGCTGCAGTCACTGTCTGCAGTAATTTTGGAGCCCAAGAAAATAAAATCTGTCTGAGCCCAAGAAAATGAAATCTGTCACTGTTTCCACTTTTTCCCCATCTATTTGCCGAGAAGACATAGGACTGGATATCATTATTTTAGTTTCTTAATGCTGAGTTTTAAGCCAGCTTTTACACTCTCCTCTTTCACCTTCATCAAGAGGCTCTTTAGTTCTTCTGCCATTAGAGTAGTATCATCTGCATATCAGAGATTGTTGGTATTTCTCCAAGCAATCTTGATTCCAGCTTGTGATTCATCCAGCCCAGCATTTCACATAGTATAAATCTGCATATATTTTAAGCAAGCAAGATGACAATATGCAGCCTGTCATACTCTTTTCTTTTAAATTTCAGAAATATGGAATGATAAACTATGAAGTCCTCTGCTATTGTGAATTTTAATGCTGAGGATTTATAATGTGTGTGTGTTAGTCACTCAGTCATGTCCAACTCTTTGCAACTTCNATATATATATATATATATATGTATGTATGTATATTTGACTTCATTGGATTTTAGCTGTGACACACAGGATCTTTGTTGTAGTGAGCAAGCTCAGTGGTTGCCACATGTGGGGTTAATTGCCTAGTCCATGGCATCTGGGATTTTAGTTTCCCAACCAGGGATCAAACCCATGGCCCCTGCATTGGAAAGTAGATTCTTAACCATCGGATCACTAGGGAAGTCCCTCCTTAGTATTCCATTTTTTTAATGTAAATTTGAAAATGACTTTTTTCTTTTTATATCTGATATTTCATTGGTAGTATAAAGAAATGCAATTGATTTCTGTGGTTTAATCTTCTATCCTGCTACCTTGAGGAATTTATTTATTGTGTGGAGTCTAAAACTAATCATGCCCTTTAAGAGAGCATTTCTCTATGACCCAATCTTAAGGATGCTAGCCAATTTAACTTTCTGTCTCCAAATAGTATTTGTCTCAGTATTCTATGTTCTCAAAAGTAGTTAGCATTCACTTAAAATATTTATTTTCTTGATTATTGGCCAAGCTGTATCTATACTTCAGGGACTATATTTGTCATTTTCATCTTAGTAGCTTCCATGCTCCATAAAATGTCTGGAATATTTTAGTCACTTCATAAATAATTTTAAAGCCAAACCATACACTAAAAAATTATTACTGCTGTATTATGCAAGCATTCAAATGATCACTACTGCAGTCTTAAAAACAATGGATTTAAATTGTAGCTTAATGGAAGAGTGAAGCTTAAATGACAAAAAGGAGAAAAGGAATTTCAAACATGCTATACACACACACATTCTAATATTAAATCAAACAGTGTAGATATGAGAATAGATCATGTCAACTATGGTATATGGGAGATAATGTCTGAAGTTTAGGGCAGAAACAAAAATAATTAGTAGGAAGAAAATCAGATTTGAAGAGACTTATGAACATGCAATTTTATGTTGAATGGAAACACACAATTGTTCATTTATTCTATTAATGAGTTTATGTTAATACAGATAATTATATCATATCAACTATGTGATTAGAATCAGTCACCTTTTTTCCTCACTTGTCCTGTGTCAGCATTGCATGCGAAGTAACTTAATTGATGGAAGTATACTCTGTCCTAGATAATTTTTCGTAACTTCAGTATCTGATATGTAAAGGATCTGGTATTTGCATTTCCTGTTATGCCTGAAAAATGTCATTTATAGTTTCCTTTTCCTTCATGACAGCACATTTTATTATCAAAATGAGATTCAGATTATGGGGTATGATATGTTCAGTTGAGTTCAGTTCAGTTCAGTCGCTAAGTCGTGTCTGACTCTTTGCGACCCCATGAATCACAGCACACCAGGCCTCCCTGTCCATCACCAACTCCCAGAGTTCACTCAGACTTACGTCCATCCAATCAGTGAGGCCATCCAGCCATCTTATTTTCTGTCGTCCCCTTCTCCTCCTGCCCCCAATCACTCCCAGAATCAGAGTCTTTTCCAATGAGTCAACTGTTAGCATGAAGTGGCCAGAGTACTGGAGTTTCAGCTTTAGCGTCATTCCTTCCAAAGAAATCCCAGGGCTGATCTCCTTTAGAATGGACTGGTTGGATCTCCTTGCAGTCCAAGGGACTCTCAAGAGTCTTCTCCAACACCACAGTTCAAAAGCATCAATTCTTCGGCGCTCAGCTTTCTTCACAGTCCAACTCTCACATCCATACATGAACACTGGAAAAACCATAGCCTTGACTAGATGGACTTTTGTTGACAAAATAATGTCTCTGATTTTCAATATGCTATCTAGGTTGGTCATAATTTTTCTTCCAAGGAGTAAGCGTCTTTTAATTTCATGGATGCAATCACCATCTGCTGTGATTTTGGAGCCCCCCAAAATAAAGTCTGAAACTGTTTCCACTGTTTCCTTATCTATTTTTCATGAAGTGATGGGACCAGCTGCCATGATCTTCATTTTCTGAATGTTGAGCTTTAAGTCAACTTTTTCCCTCTCAACTTTCACTTTCATCAAGAGACTTTTTAGTTCCTCTTCACTTTCTGCCATAAGGGTGGTATCATCTGCATATCTGAGGTTACTGATATTTCTTCCAGCAATCTTGATTCCAGCTTGTGTTTCTTCGTGCCAATTGAGGAGACATGGATACGATCCCTGGGTTAGGAAGATTCCCCAGACAAGGGAATGGCAGCCTAGTCTAGTACTCTTGCCTGGGAAATCCCATGAACAGAGGAGACAACTATAGCCCATGGGGTCTCAAAACAAGTCAGATAACTTAGTGACTAAACAACAAAAATAACATGTTGAGCTATATCCATATAAATATGTGTGTACTTTGTCGTTCAGTCATGTATATAAACTGAATAGACAAATGATATTACAATACTTAATTTTCTGAACTAGTCTAATTTAATAAAGAAACAGGTCACGCAACTACAGAAGTTTGGTTCTGGTGAAACATGAAAGAAAGTTTATGCTTAAAAGATGCTTTAAAACATTGATGCATAAGGTAATTAGGCTTAAGCACAAAGCTCTACTTTTTCATTTACTAATTGTATTACTTTGACCAATGTGGTCCTTTTGATTCAGATTCCAAATATGGAAAATGATGATAAAACTCCCTCTGTCATATATTAATTAAATACTTATTAAAATTAATTTCAGTTAAAATTAAAAGAGATAATATATATATAAAGTTTTGCCCTATGCGTTATGTGTAGAAGGCCTTAGTCAATGGTTTTCATTAATATTCATAAAAATCACTTCACTATAGTATCATTTTTTCCAATTATTCATTCCTCTAAAATCTTCCATTGTCTAGAGGGAGTTTTGAATCCTGTGCCTTACAGCAAGACTACATATTATTATACTAAAAGAGTATTTTCATTACTAAAAGTTGTATTTTTCAGAGAAAATAGTGTAATCATTGATTTTCTATAAACAAAGTTGCTAAGTGCAGTGAAAATTTAACACTTGAAAATGCAGGCTACAAATAACCAGTTTTGCCTCAACAAGGAACATCAAGTTGGCTAATTTACTGTGCATTGACCTTGTGCCTTTGGGTTTCTTTTCCATTCTCTTCCATCAAATTGACAAATTAATTCATAATCAATATATTTTTTATGGAATTTATATATAATTATTTTTAAAATATTAGTTAAAATACATTAGAATACCAAACTTAAAGTAAAGGTATGTGTGTGCCCAGTAGCTCAGTTGTTTCCACGTCTTTGTGACTCCAAATGGGATTTGCTAGGCACGAATGCTTGACTAAGTTGTCATTCGCTTCTCCAGGAAGAAAAGGTATAACTCCTGACAAAACTATAGAAAAATAATGATAAAATGTTGAGGAAAATACATCATATAATAATAGTCTTCTCGGCACTTCCCCAAATATTATTACATAGAAGACTGCTGGCTTTAACCACAAGTAATAGAAGACTAGAAGGAGCTTTTGTATTGATCTCTACATTATCTACTTAACTGTTTTACTATACATTAACTTACTTCAACCATATAATGATTATATCTTAACTATTTAATATTTAGAATGTCCGGATTCTATAGAGCTAATAGGTTCCCTTTAGAATCTTTGATAACAAGTGTTTAATATTCAAAGGTATTACTAAAAATGTTGTCTTTGTAAAAGTTTTTCTCCAACATGCATTTGATTTGTCTGTGTGACCATAATGATTGCCTTCTGAAATCGGGCAGCTTTTATTAGGAGTCTGAAGTAATCAATGCTTACCTTGAATATTTTGCTCTTTTGTTGACCCTGGTTTTACAGTATCAAATGTGACTACTCAGCATCACTCATTAAGTATGCACTTCATTTTAAAAACCTATTTTAAGAACACTTACGTGTTAGAGAATTTTATCATTTTTTTCTTTCCTAATTACAGCTGTGTTTCTTTGCATTTAACAGAGTATGTTGCAATTATTAAAAATGGTGATGCTTATTCAGCCTGCATCTTCAATCATGTGTGAAGACTGTCACAGGGGAATGAACAAATTACTTAATTAAAGTTGTTTTATATAAACCACTTTTATGAATGACTTTTAATTTCTGAAAATAATAAAAGTTGTATGTATTTTAAAATTGCATACTAAATTAACTTATAATGGTCTTGTCAGATCATAGAACATTGGAAATATTTTATACATGTTTAATGGGCATGAGCTCATGACAGGTCACTAATGGAGCCCACTTAATGTATGACTTAAGAGGTTTTATATATATACATATACTTCATATAAATCAATCTCAAAATAGATATGTTTCCCTATGATTAGTCATGGAGAGCAAGCATAACTAAATTAGATGGATTAAAAACAGGTTATATTTACTCTCACATAATATTATCTATATATACATATAACCAATGTGTCTGAGAATACTATCCTTTTACTTTAGGAGGAAAAGATCTTAAAAAGGCCTTCTCCATTATCAACCTGTGTTCTCCCCAGCCACCATAGTTTATAAACTGGTTATTTTTAGAGGAAGAAGCATATGAATGAGCAATTAAACATTGATTCAGCTTCAGTTCAGTCACTCAGTCGTGTCTGACTCTTTACCAGCCCATGGAATGCAGCATGCCAGGCTTCCCTGTCCATCACCAAAACCCGGAGACTACTCAAATTCAAGTCCCTTGGGTCAGTGATACTGTCCAATAATCTCATCCTCCATTGCCTCTTCTTCTCCTGCCTTCAATCATTCCCAGCATCAGGGTCTTTTCCAATGAGTCAATTTTTCACATCAGGTGTCCAAAGTAATGGAGTTTCATCTTCAGCATCAGTGAGTATTCAGGACTGATTTCCTTTAGGATGGACTGGTTGGATCTTCTTGCAGTCCAGGGGAATCTCAAGAGTCTTCTCCAACATCACAGCTCAAAAGCATCAATTCTTCAACACTCAGCTTTCTTTAGATCCAACTCTTATATACAAGAATGACTACTGGAAAAAACCACAGCTTTGCCTAGCTGGACCTTTGTTAGCAAAGTAATGTCTCTGCTTTTTAATATGCTGTCTAGGTTGGTCATAGCTTTTCTTCCAAGGAGCAAGCAGCTTTTAATTTCATGGCTGCCGTCACCATCTGCAGTGATTTTGGAGCCCAAGAAAATAAAGTGTCTCACTGTTCCCATTTCTTCCCCATATATTTGCCATGAAGTGATGTGACCAGATGCCATGATCTTAGTTTTTTGAATGTTAAGTTTTAAGCCAACTTTTTCACTCTCTTCTTTCACTTTCATCAAAAGGCTCTTTAGTTCTTCTTCACTTTCTGCCATAAGTGTAGTGCCATCTACATGACTGAGGTTATTGATATTTCCCCCGGCAATCTTGATTCTAGCCTGTGCTTCTTCCATCCCAGCATTTCTTATGATGTACTTTGCATATAAGTTAAACAAGAAAGGTGATAATATACAGCCTTGATGTACTCCTTTCCCAATTTACAACCAGTCTGTTGTTCCATGTCCAGTTCTAACTGTTGCTTCTTGACCTGCATAAAGGTTTCTCAGGAGGCAGGAAAAGTGGTCTGGAATTTTCATCTCTAAAAATTTTCCACAGTTTGTTGTGATCCACACAGTCAAAGACTTTGGTGTTGAGGTCCTTTAATGGACCGGAACCTGGTGGTCCAGAATCGATGATAAGGAAGTAAAGGAGAGAGAAAGAGGCTGATATTTCTTGGTTTATGCAGAAAACCAATAAAGCTCCTGACACGGGGCTTGTGCTGTTCACGAAGGCACCTGGAGCCCTCTCGAAGGGGTAAAGGCACAGAGTGCCTTCTCTAGAGCTTCTTAGAGGCCTGGGCAGGAAATTGAACACAATGGACTTCTGTACTCCAGAGAATTAGCCTGAGAGAGAGAGAGAGAAGACGTGGGGACCCAAGCTCTGATGAAGCAAAGGCGTTTTATTCAACATTGTGTGGGTATTTATACTGTCTTACAAGGTAGCTATTTTCAACAGAGATAAAATCAAAAGTTACAAGTTATCAAGGAAAAATGAGGTCATCCATATGAAAAAGAGAAGGTTGTAAATAATCACATTTCCATATGGTTCATAAAATGGAGAAGGGTTGTAAATAGTTACTTATCACCGTATGGAAAAACTAACGAAGGAAATGCATGCATTCCTAAGCCCCCAGGAGTAGCTTGCTACTCTGCTTATTTCCTGAATATTTAGGAATTAATAAAGGACAGAGGATCCATGACAGATTCAAAACAGCACACAGGAAGCCTCCTGTTAAATGTTTCCTGACATTTTGGCATAATCAATAAAGTAGAAGTAGATTTTTTCTGGAATGCTCTTGATTTTTCTTTTTTTTAATTTTTTTTCACTTTATTTTACTTTACAATACTCTATTGGCTTTGCCATACATCGACATGGATGTTGGCAATTTGATCTCTGCTTCCTCTGCCTTTTCTAAATCGACTTGAACATCTGGAAGTTCTTGGTGCATGTACTATCGAAGCCTGGCTCAGAGCATTTTGAGCATTACTTTGCTAGTGTGTGAGATGAGTGCAATTGTGTGGTAGGCATTCTTTGACATTGCCCTCCTTTGGAATTGGAATGAAAATTGACCTTTTCCAGTCTTGTGGTCACTGCTGAGTTTTCAAAATTTGCTGGCATATTGAGTGTAGCTCTTTCACAGCATCATCTTTTAGGATTTGAAATAGCTCAACTGGAAATCCATCAACTCAGCTAGCTTTTTTTGTGGTGATGCTCCAAAGGCCCACTTGACTTCACCCTACAGGATGTCTGGCTCTAGGCGAGTGATCACACCATCATGATTATCTGGGTCATGAAAATCTTTTTTTGTCCAGTTCTTCTGTGTATTCTTGCCACTTCTTGTTAACATCTTCTGTTTCTGTTAGGTCCATACCATTTTTCTTTTTACTGAGCTCATCTTTGCTTGAAATATTCCCTTGGCATCTCGAATTTTCTTTTTTTTAATCTTCTTTTTTTTTTTTTTTTTACTTTATTTTACTTTACAATACTCTATTGGCTTTGCCATACATCGACATGAGAGATCTCTAGTCATTCCCATTCTATCGTTTTCAACTATTTCTTTGTATTGAAGAAATTGTATTCTTTGTATCCCGGAAGAAAGCTTTATCTCTCCTTGCTATTCTTTGGAACTCTGCATTCAGATGGGGTATACCTTTTTCTCTTTTGCCTTTAGCTTCTCTTCTTTTCTCAGCTATTTGTAAGGCTTCCTTAGACAACCACTTTGCCTTTTTACATTTCTTTTTCTTGGGGATGGTCTTGTTCACTGCTTCCAGTACAATGTCATGAACCTCCATCCATAGTTCTTCAGGCACTCTCTTTATCAGAACTAATCCTTGAATCTATTTGTCACTTCCACTGTATAATGTAAAGGATTTGATTTGGGTCATACCTGAATAGCCTAGTGGTTTTTCCTACTTTTTTCAATTTAAAGCTGAATTTGGCAATAAGGAGTTCATGTTCTCAGCCACAGTCAGCTCCAGGTCTTCTTTTTGCTGATAGTACAAAGCTTCTCCATCTTCGGATGCAAAGAATATAATCAATCTGATTTCGGTATTGTCCATCTGGTGATGTCCATGTGTGAATTCATCTCATGTTGGAAGAGGGTATTTGCTATGACCTTGTAAAACTCTGTTAGCTTTTACCCTGCTTCATTTGTACTCCAAGGCCAAACTTCAAACTTGCCTGTTTCCGCTTCTTGCCTGTTGCCTTTTTTCTTTTATTTTTTGCCAATGCCAAAAAGGCAATGGCAAAGAATGTTCAAACTACTTCACAACTGCACTCATCTCACACTAGCTAAGTAATGTTCAAAATTCTCCAAGCCACCCTTCAACAGTATGTGAACTGTGAGCTTCCAGATATTCAATCTAGATTTAGAAAAGGCAGAGTAACCAGAGATCAAATTGCCAACATCTTTTGGATTATAGAAAAAGCAAATAAGTTTTGGAAAAACACCTACTTAAGTTTCACCAAAGCCTTTGCCTGTGTGGATCACAAAACTGTGGACAATTCTTAAAAAGATAGGAATACCAGACCACGTGGTCTGCTTCTTGAGAAATATGTATGCATGTCAAGAAGCAACAGTTAGAACCAGACATGTAACAACAGACTGATTCCAAATCAGGAAAGTAGTAGGTCAAAGCTGTATATTGTCACATGGTATATTTAACTTATATACAGAGTACATCATGTGAAATGCCGAATGAAGTACAAGCTGGAATCAAGATAGCCAGAAGAAATATCAATAACCTCAGATATGCAGATGACACCACCCTAATGGTAGAAACCAAAGAAGAACTATGAAGCCCTTGATGAAAGTGAAAGAAGAGAGTGAAAAAACTGACTTAAAACTCAGCATTCAAAAAACAAAGATCATGGCATCCAGTCTCATCACTTCATGGCAGGTAGATGGGGAAATAATGGAAACAGTGAGACACTATATTTTCTTGGGCTCCAAAATCACTGAAAATGGACTGCACCCGTGAAATCAAAAGACACTTGCTCGTTGGGAAAAAAGCTATGACCAACCTAGACAGTATATTAAAAAGCAGAGACATTACTTTGCTAACAAAGGTCCATCTAGTTAAAGCTATGTTCTTTTCCAGTAGTTGTGTTATGGATGTGAGAGTTGGACCATTAAGAAAGCTGAGTGTTGAAGAATTGATGCTTTTGAGCTATGGTGTTGGAGAAGACTCTTGAGAGTGCCTTGGACTGCAAGGAGATCCAACCAGTCAACCCTGAAGGAAATCAGTCCTGAATATTCATTGGAAGGTCTGATGCTGCAGTTGAAACTCCAATATTTTGGCCACCTGATGTGAAGAACTGACTCATTGGAAAAGACTCTGATACTTGGAAAGACTGAAGGCAGTAGGAGAAGGGGATGACAGAGGATGAGATGGTAGGACTGCAACACCGAACTGATGAATATGATTTTGAGCAAGCTCAAAAGTTGGTGATGGATAGGGAAGTCTATGTGCTCTAGTCCATGGGGTTGCAAAGAGTCAGATACGATTGAGTGACTGAACTGAATTATTTTACTAAATTAACTACAGTAAACATTTTCAAATTAGAAATTGTGTGTTAGCAAGCATTATTTCTATGTATCTCATAAAAGGTAGCTTGTTAATTTTCAGGAAATAGTTTAGATAAGGAAGATATTTAAATTGCGGATTAATTAATTAATACCTTCATCTCCCTCCACCAAGGAAAACTAGTCACCTCTAAAATTATATGTGGTATGTGAATTTTAATTTGTTTTATGTTATGTAAATTTTTATAATGTTATTTAAGGTAGAATTGGAAAACAATATTTGAGTACTAATTAAAATTATTAGATAAAATTTCAGGTGTGGTTTCACACAAAATGGATAAATTTATTTACTGTATGATAAGTACTTAATTATGCCTTATATGTTCCTGAATTCTTAATTCAGTAGTAATCATGAAAATTATAACTTGAATTATTGTACTTTTGGAAAATATTTCATATCTTTTGGTAGCATATTGTTTGCTATTTAGTTATTTTAGAGTAAATCCAACAGTGAGTTTGTCTATTGTTATACATTCCATACTTGGTCACGTATCTAATTTAAAATTATAGGTAGTATAGACATACATATACTGGATGCTCCATAAGTTAAAAATAAAAATAGGCTTCAGATTATAAAGTTATAAAATGATACACATTCTCTTGCTGTGCTCACATTTAGGTTGGAAATAAGATTTGGAATATCAGTTTTTACTGTGAATATCAATAATCTTAAAAGAGATTTTACTTTTAAAAGTATAACTATATTAGAGATATACTGCAAATATTGTACAATTTTTAAGATATCTGAACTTGAAGGCACCTATAAGATCATCAAGAAGTCCAACAAAAATTCAAGATACAAATTAAGGTGTTTTTCTTTGCAAATCTAAAGAACTGATTTGGGAAACTAACTTTTTTAAAACTTTGTTTCTTTCAACTTGAAATTTTATTGCTCTGCACTTTAAGATTCATCCTCATGTAACAAAGTTGTAGGAGTTTACAGTTTAAAAAATATCAACAGTGGAGGCAAAAAAAACCAAAAAACTCTAGCCAACCAATCAAATACTCTTTAAAGGGAAATGGTAGCAAGTGTTCTAAATTTGAGCCAAAAACAATAAAGCAAATAAACTGAGGTAGTGAAGTCACTCAGTCATGTCCGACTCTTTACAACCCCATGGACTGTAGCCTACCAGGTTCCTCCAATCCATGGGATTTTCCAGGCAAGAATACTGGAGTGGGTTACCGTTTCCTTCTCCAAAGGCTTTCACTAGTATAAACATATTTTCTGTAACTAAGAAAAAGAGTCCTTGTTTAGGTTTACAAAACCTCAGATAATACCTGCAAAGACCAGTTCTTAAATCTTTGCACATAGATTAATTATCATAATCTAAATATAAATAGAGTCATTAGCAGAAAGACATATATTTATGTACCAGAATAATTGAAGAATATTCAGAAATGGAAGAGAAATAGGTGCTTTTTTTTTTTTTTTTCAGTTTGGAGTCTAAAAGCTTGGTTCATCTTATATGAGAAAACTCAGGCAACCAGGCTACCTATAAATTAAGCTCCTTTTATTGCCCTTCATTTTGCTCTTTTTAATGTAATTTCTATCCTTGATCAACTATGTGAAGTATAAAAAAGAAATGTTTTCCAAGCTTCAGGCTATTGTACTAACCTCTCATTTAANGGCAACCAGGCTACCTATAAATTAAGCTCCTTTTATTGCCCTTCATTTTGCTCTTTTTAATGTAATTTCTATCCTTGATCAACTATGTGAAGTATAAAAAAGAAATGTTTTCCAAGCTTCAGGCTATTGTACTAACCTCTCATTTAAAGTAGCTCTTTCATCTGCTTAAGTCAGCATGGAGTAACTTTTTTATTATATGAGTTTCACATTATTAAGAGAATTCCCCACCCAAGCATAGCTACATTGAGTAGAAAGAAAATCAGTGTCATAAGGAAATTTGTTTCTTGAAGAAAGTTGAGAGCCGAAGAATTGATGTTTTTGAACTGTGGAGTTGGAGAAGATTCTTGAGAATCCCTTGGACTGCAAGGAGATCCAACCAGTCCATCCTAAAGGAAATCAGTCCCGAGTGTTCATTGGAAAGACTGATGCTAAAACTGAAACTGCAGTACTTTTGCCACCTCATGCGAAGAGTTGACTCATTGGAAAGACTCTGATGCTGGGAGGGATTGGAGGCAGGAGGAGAAGGAGATGACAGAGGATGAGATGGCTGGATGGCATCACTGACTCGATGGATGTGACTCTGAGTGATCTCCAGGAGATGGTGATGAACAGGGAGGCCTGGCATGCTGCGATTCACAAAGGGTCAGACACAACTGAGTGACTGAACTGACTGACTGAACCACATGCTGCAGCCCCTGGGGTCGCAAAGAGTGGGACATGACTTGGCAACTGAACAGCAACAACACCCACAAACAGTTTTTTTTTTTTAAATTCTATCACTTGTATGAGCTTTATTAATAGTAACTCAAGTTACTCCTGTAAATGTGAAAGTAGAATATGAGTCATGGAATGTGGAATTCAGTAAAATGTAAAATTCAGTTCAAAAATCACATATTTATGCCAAAAAATGCAAGAAAGGATTGAATGAAATGAAATGATCTTGTGATCTGTATTACTTACTAATAAAATTAATCAGTGTTGCAATTTCAAAAAATTAGATCATGTTACTCAGAAGCTTATGCGAAGCACAAGATATAATCTTTTCAAGAACTCTGAGCATATTAATCGTAAATAATATTCTGTAATCCTATCATCTAGTTTGGGCTTCTCCAGTGTTTAAGTGGTAAAAAAATCCACCTGCCAATGCAGGAAACACAGGTTTGATTCCTGGGTGGGGAAGATCCCCTGGAGAAAGAAATGTCAACCCATTGTAGTATTCTTCCTGGGTAATCCAATGGACAGAGGAGTCTTGTGGGGCTACATTTCTTGGGATCGCAAAAGAGTTGAACAAGACTTAGAGACTAAACAACATCTGGCTTATTTACAGTATCTGCCAATCTGGGATCATACTACAAGTTCTCAGCCTAGACCTGACCACTTCTTTCCCTAATGTATTAGGTAACTAACAACTCATTTTAGCATTCATTTCTCATTTTCTTGGTTATAATATGAAAATATTAAACTTGGTTGAATATTGTGAGAAATAATTATATAATGTTTATAAACTTCCTTCCAGCTCCAAAGTAGAAAAGTCACAGATGTATTTCTTATAGTCACAATGGATGTTCTCATAAATGCAAATCAGGAAGTGTTATTTGTAACTATAATCAAAATTTAGAAGTCAGAATGAGAAACAGAGTCAAAGACAAAGATGATACAGTGCATAATGTATATTTTAGCTGTTAGAGGAGTGAGTTTCCATGTTTTATAATTTTTACCTCCAGCCATGCTAAATAACACAAATGTAAATAATGTGTCAGATGGTCTAACATGGAGTTGAGTATCAGTCAAAGTGANGACAAAGATGATACAGTGCATAATGTATATTTTAGCTGTTAGAGGAGTGAGTTTCCATGTTTTATAATTTTTACCTCCAGCCATGCTAAATAACACAAATGTAAATAATGTGTCAGATGGTCTAACATGGAGTTGAGTATCAGTCAAAGTGAAGTCGCTCAGTCATGTCCAACTCTTTGTGACCCCATGGACTGTAGCCCACCAGGCTCCTCTCTCCATGGGATTCTCCAGGCAAGTGTACTGGAGTGGGTTACCATTTCCTTCTCCAGGGGATCTTCCCGACCCAGGGATTGAACCCAGGTCTCCTGCATTGCAGGCAGACGCTTTAACCTCTGAGCCACCAGGGAAGCCCTTAGTATCAGTAGTCCCTCCTTATCCAGGGATTTCTAATCTGAAGGCTTCCAAGGCACAGATTCAACCAACCGAGGATCTGGGGTTGGTTGAATCTGTGAATGTGGAAACTGCAGATAGGACAGGAAAGGCCAAATGAAGTATTTGAGGACTTTGGTATCCCCTGGCATCCTGAAATTAGCATTGTAGATAAGGATAAGGAGGGATGATGGTACTTCTGTGAGACTGGAATCACTCAATGAAAACCAAATTAAATCGAGTCACATAATATAACTTTACAATGAACATCTGTGCAAGTCAGAATCTGTCAGAGGGCAACAGGGAGAAGGCTTATCTGAATGGGGTTTTAACTACATTTTGGGAGCTTCCCTGATAGCTCAGTTGGTAAAGAGTCTGCCTGCAATGCAGTAGATCCCGGTTTGATGGGTTGGGAAGATGTGCTGGAGAAGGGATAGGCTACCCACTCCAGTATTCTTGGGCTTCCCTTGTGGCTCAGCGGCTAAATAATCTGCCTGCAATGCCAGAAGACCTGGATTTGATCCCTGGGTTGGGAAGATCCTTTGGAGAAGGGAAAGGCTACCCACTCCAGTATTGTTGCCTGGAGGGTTCCATGGACTGTATCTTCCATGGGATAGCATAGAGTCAGACTTGCCTGAGCAACTTTCACTTTCACTTTCGTACCAAATAATGGTATTATGATACTCTTTCTTACCATTATGTTATAAAGAGAAAAGTAATACAATTGAACTAAAGACAAAGAAAACTAAACACAAATCATATTTTAATAGTCTCCAAATCCAAAATATATTAGAAATTTTGAAAAATAATATATAGAATTAACATGTATTTGGGCTATGCCAAAATTTGGTGAGTTGATAAAAGTGTTAACCTTTCTCCTTCAACTTTTCGATTGGTGAAATTGGGCTATGTTATCACATTGAATTTTTGGAGTCATAAATTTAAGAATAATCAATAATGTGAAGCCTGTAGTGCTAATCTCATTGTTCTTTCAGAAAGATTGATAGAAAGGCCTGGCTTTAAAACACTAAGCTGTCCAGTTTTGGTCCATGACAAATAGCATCAACATGATTATATCTGCAATAAGAAAATAAAACTCCTCTCAAAAGCTTAAGGTCTATGCTAAATAACACACTGGGAACCATTCAGCATTTTGTGTTCCTAAATGACTAAAATTTACTTAAGCAAAATTGATGAAAAAAGAAAACAATGGCAATTTTAAAAAATCTGATTTAATTTAAAGGTCTTTTGATCAAATATCCAGCTTTGAGCAGAAAATATTCCCTACTTAGTAGCTTTGCCAAGTATCTTGCTTTGTGCTTGGCCACTGCAACATAAATTGTTTATGTTGGCAGTAAAACTAAAAGGGGATAAATTAAGCTGTATAAACAAATATAAATGTATTGTAGTGTTTCAAGAAAATGAAGTTTTGTTTTATTTTTCCCATCTTACCCTGGTCTCTAAAACTGCCTAATAGAAGTACATGTATCTTTTATAAATTAAACATTTGGTAAACCCTTATTGACTAATGAGCTAGATCTTTAAAAAAAAAAAAAAAAAAACTAAGCTATTTGAAAATCAATTTACTTGCCTCATTTTTCTTTTAAAAGGCCAACAAGGAATAAGTAAAATTATATTTTAAAATTTTAGATATAAATGACAGAAACAGAAATTAAAACCTCCTGTGTGCATGCTAAGTTGCTTCAGTCATATCCCACTCTAGGATATGTAGAGTGTAGCCCGCTAGCCTCCTCTGTCCATGGTACTCTCCAGGCAAGAATACCGAAATGGGTTGCCATTTCCTCCTCCAAGGAATCTTCCCAACCCAGGAATTGAACTCACATCTCTTAACTCTTCTGCATTAGCAGATAAGTTCTTTACGACTAGCTCCACCTGAGAACCCCCAAACCACCTGAAGTTCCCTAAATATAGTGTACTACCTCTTTGAATAAACTCTAACCAATACATATTGGAGCTTCCTTTGGTAAGGATTCTGTGTAAAAATTAAATTAATATTAAATATTTTGTCATTTTATTGAATTTTTTTTGAGACTGAGTTGTTCAGTCATTCAATTATATCTGATTCTTTGCGATTTTGAGACTATTTTTGTTGCTTTGTCCAGTCACTCAATTATATCTGATTCTTTGCAACCCCATGGAGCATGCCAGGCTTCCCTATCCTTCATCTTTTCCCAGAGCTTGCTCAAACTCATGTCTGTTGAGTTGGTGATGCCATCCACTTGTTTCATCCTCTGTCATCCCTTTCTCCTCTTATCTTCAGCCTTTCCCAGCATCAGGGTCTCTTCTAAAGAGATGGCTCTTTGCATCAGGTGTCCAAAGTATTGGAGTTTCAGCTTCAGCATCAATCCTTCCAATGAATATTCAGGGTTGATTTCCTTTAGGATGGACTGGTTTTATTTCCTTGAAGTCCAAGGGATTCTCAAGAGTCTTCTCCAGCACCAGAGTTTAAAACCATCAATTCTTTGATGCTCACTCTTCTTTATGGTCCAACTCTCACATCCGTAAAAGACTACTAAAAAACCATAGCTTTGACTATACAGACCTTGGTTGGCAAAGTAATGTCTCTGCTTTTTTATATGCTGTCTAGGTTTGTCACAGCTTTTCTTCCAAGTAGCAAGCATCTTTTAATGTCATGGCTCCAGTCAGCATCTGCAGTGCTTTGGAATCTAAGAAGATAAAATTTGCCAGTTTCCATTTTTCCCCAACTTTTTGCCACGAAGTTATGGGACTGGATGCCATGATCTTCATTTTTTGAATGTTGAGTTTTAAGCCAGCTTTTTCACTCTCCTCT
>SJYV01010306.1:0-17930 GCA_006410875.1 Neotragus pygmaeus | reverse complement strand
GTTCTAAGGCCTGGCCATCTGAGGGATGGGAAGAACCTGCCCAGGGCAGTGGAAGGGGCCGTGGATGGCCAGACACAGTCCCCTACCTGTCAGTCACACTGTGGGGTGCTGCAGCCACGTGACGGGGCCCGGGAGCCCTCTGGAGGATGTCATGGCGGCTCATGGCTCATCTCACCGTAGTCCTCCCGGGACCTGGGATGAGGGGCTGCTCTCTCTGCCCTGCTCCGGACAGCCAAGCTGGTGTGAAAAGTTCAGGAAAAGCTCTTAAAGGAAAATGCCTTTATAATGTCGGGCCTGAAGTAGCACTCCCTTCCCCCCAGTTAATAAGCGGTTGTCCAGATAGTCAGTTCTATTTTAGAAATAAACCTCTGTCAGCGCTCTTCACCTTGCAGCCCGACTCAAGGTCAGCCCTTTGCCTCTGCTCCCCAGTGAGGCAGCGCTTGGATACCGGGGTCGGGGATGGTAAAACCCCAGGGGTCCTGGGCAGGTCGGCAGGCTCGGCAGGCTCTGGGTTCACCCGGGGCCTGAGAGGGAAGCAAGCGGCAGGTGGCCAGACCTGTGGGTCAAGTTCAGCCCCTTCTCTGGGCCCAGGACACATGCGTCCACAGCTGCAGCTCAGGATACCATGCATAGTGATGGTAATGACCACACAGGAGTCAGCCTGGTGCTGGGCTGTTCACAAAGCATTTCTCCAACGGACTCTCTCAGCGCTGCTAGGAGAGAGGTCATGGCCACCAAAACCGGAGCACACACAGTCAGCAGGCCCCCGGAGCTGGGCTGGCCCCGGACACAGGCGTGTATTTAGTCCTGAGCAACAAGCTCAGGTTCAGAGGGCCGGGGGCAGGTCTGGACCCAGAGCCCGAGTCTAACCATCATCCTGCCACAAGCCTCCAGAGAAACCTGATTAATAGAACCAGCTTTATAACTTGCAGGGCCCAGTGGAAAATGAAAATACGCTTAAAAATGAAAATGTCAACACGGCCAAAGCAAAGCACTAAACCGAGTGCCTATAGAGCCCTGGTGGTCTAGTGGGGGTGGTAAAAAACGATGCTTTATTTTGTCAAGTTGAAGATATCATGGGTTCTAAGACACCACGGTTTTTGTGTGACATTAAGAAAAAACACTGCCAGTTACATCACAGTGCCCCTCGACAGTCCTGCATGGCCCAGTCATGCCAACCTATCCCAGTAATCACGATCATCTCTTTGGAGGGGTTTGGTGGTCTCTCCTGCCTTCAGCCGCACTGCCTGGCCTGTGCAAGACATACATCTTCGTACAAAACAGGGCAATCTCCTCTCTCTGGGCCATAAAGCGCACATGTGTTGCTCTGTATGAAAATGTGGAACTGAGGTCGTTTCTTCAAGGATGAACGCTGGCTTTGCTAATGTAAGAGGGAACCCTGCCACTCTGCTTCTGGTGTAAGTGATGACTTCCATTGCTTGCAGAATCAGAGTGTACAGTTTTCTAAGTGATTTGAAATAACAATTAGACTCAACGCAAGCAATATACCAACAGTACACACACCTCAACTAGAGGGAAAGCAATATGAACAGCTGGGTATCAGCCAGCTGCTGCTTTGTAACAAACCTCTCCAAAAATGAAGAACTGCTTAAACAATACCATTAAAGCAAGGCAGTTGCTTAAAACAACAGAATTTCACAGCAAGCTTGTGAGTCCGTAGATTGACATTCGGTTCTTCTGGCCCCAGGAGGTTCACCCGTACATGTGAGGTGAGCTTTAAATCAGGTGGGCGGCTCTGTGGGCCTTGGCTGAGTCCTCTCCTGTGCTTGGGAGTGAGCTGGCTATGGCTGGTCTGGAAGGATCGTGGCTGGGACCACCTGCCCCCCGTGTTGTCTCACCCTCCACGGGCCAGCCCGGGTTGTCCTAGGAGGAGAGCAGAGCTCACGGACCCTCAGGGCTGTGTGACACACACTGGGCTCTACCACACCCTTGGCATGAGCCGGAGAGCGGCCGTGCACCTCTCTTCTTTGCTCCATGTTCAGTGACATCATGCTGGCAGCTTGAAATCAGCCATGGTAGGAGAATTTACACCAAGGAAGTTGGCAAATGTCGCAGATCCTGGGGCATGGGGTATCTGGGGGGGATCTGTTATGCCAGCATCCCACTGGCCACATCCCATGGGCCAAAATGAGTCACAAGGTCAAGCCCGATCAAGGGATGGGAAACAAATGGGTGACTGGCTCTCCGCATTTCTCCTGGAATTTTCCCAACTACGGCACCGAAGGTCCCATGTCCCCAGAGCCCCAGCCCCAGGCCAACCACGAGGACTGGTCATCGTAGGAGCAGACACACTCTCGGGGGAGAAGCAGCGAAGTCACGTTGCCAGGTGCAGGCAGGGGAGCTGGGCAGGAAGTCCTGGCATAGCTTCAAGCAATCCCGAGCTGTGGTGAAGTTCAGGTCTGCACGTGAGCAGCCGCATCCTGGATACATCCCAGGTGACAGCAGCTGTGAGGCCTCTGCACCCAAAAGGCACGTCCCCAATCCAGGGGAGTGGAAGATTGGGGCTCATGCTCACAAGAGTCCTGAGTGGGGAGCTGGGGCTGGGTGCACGCGGGGAAGAGCAGCCGAGGCCTCAGCAGGCAGGCGGGAGGGAGGAGAACGCCTCCAGCCGGGCTCTGAAGAACCGCGCGCTCACTCCCGACTCCCAGAACAAACAGCCCGCGGCCTCTTCTCTTTCTCCTGGTCAAGTGCGCGGCTCAGATGGCCCTTTTAAGTCCAGCAGGCTGGGGCTGTGCTCAACGTGGAGGGTCAGGGGAGCAGCGTGTGGGATCTCTCTGACTCGGGCACCCCTAGGGGGGACAGGGCCAGAGGTGACGGAGTGTCTGGGCTTCAAAGGCTGCTGCCAGCTGGGAGGAAAGAGCGTCTGGGCGGGAGCAGGCGGAGGGGTGGCCTCAGCGCTGACGCGGCAACACCGCAAGCAGAGCGGCGTAGCAGCAGGACGATGCGGCCGAATGCCAAAGCAGGGTCCAGGCCGCGGGGACACTTGACATGTGCGGGGGACAGTGTTGGAGCGTAGATCTGGCTCAGGAGGTGCTGCTGGCGTCTGGTGGGTGCTGCTAAACACTTGACAGAGCACGGGGCGGCCCCCACAGCTAAGGCACCAAAGAGCAGCGGAGCGAAGACGAGGGCCCTGCCCNACTTGCAGGGCCCAGTGGAAAATGAAAATACGCTTAAAAATGAAAATGTCAACACGGCCAAAGCAAAGCACTAAACCGAGTGCCTATAGAGCCCTGGTGGTCTAGTGGGGGTGGTAAAAAACGATGCTTTATTTTGTCAAGTTGAAGATATCATGGGTTCTAAGACACCACGGTTTTTGTGTGACATTAAGAAAAAACACTGCCAGTTACATCACAGTGCCCCTCGACAGTCCTGCATGGCCCAGTCATGCCAACCTATCCCAGTAATCACGATCATCTCTTTGGAGGGGTTTGGTGGTCTCTCCTGCCTTCAGCCGCACTGCCTGGCCTGTGCAAGACATACATCTTCGTACAAAACAGGGCAATCTCCTCTCTCTGGGCCATAAAGCGCACATGTGTTGCTCTGTATGAAAATGTGGAACTGAGGTCGTTTCTTCAAGGATGAACGCTGGCTTTGCTAATGTAAGAGGGAACCCTGCCACTCTGCTTCTGGTGTAAGTGATGACTTCCATTGCTTGCAGAATCAGAGTGTACAGTTTTCTAAGTGATTTGAAATAACAATTAGACTCAACGCAAGCAATATACCAACAGTACACACACCTCAACTAGAGGGAAAGCAATATGAACAGCTGGGTATCAGCCAGCTGCTGCTTTGTAACAAACCTCTCCAAAAATGAAGAACTGCTTAAACAATACCATTAAAGCAAGGCAGTTGCTTAAAACAACAGAATTTCACAGCAAGCTTGTGAGTCCGTAGATTGACATTCGGTTCTTCTGGCCCCAGGAGGTTCACCCGTACATGTGAGGTGAGCTTTAAATCAGGTGGGCGGCTCTGTGGGCCTTGGCTGAGTCCTCTCCTGTGCTTGGGAGTGAGCTGGCTATGGCTGGTCTGGAAGGATCGTGGCTGGGACCACCTGCCCCCCGTGTTGTCTCACCCTCCACGGGCCAGCCCGGGTTGTCCTAGGAGGAGAGCAGAGCTCACGGACCCTCAGGGCTGTGTGACACACACTGGGCTCTACCACACCCTTGGCATGAGCCGGAGAGCGGCCGTGCACCTCTCTTCTTTGCTCCATGTTCAGTGACATCATGCTGGCAGCTTGAAATCAGCCATGGTAGGAGAATTTACACCAAGGAAGTTGGCAAATGTCGCAGATCCTGGGGCATGGGGTATCTGGGGGGGATCTGTTATGCCAGCATCCCACTGGCCACATCCCATGGGCCAAAATGAGTCACAAGGTCAAGCCCGATCAAGGGATGGGAAACAAATGGGTGACTGGCTCTCCGCATTTCTCCTGGAATTTTCCCAACTACGGCACCGAAGGTCCCATGTCCCCAGAGCCCCAGCCCCAGGCCAACCACGAGGACTGGTCATCGTAGGAGCAGACACACTCTCGGGGGAGAAGCAGCGAAGTCACGTTGCCAGGTGCAGGCAGGGGAGCTGGGCAGGAAGTCCTGGCATAGCTTCAAGCAATCCCGAGCTGTGGTGAAGTTCAGGTCTGCACGTGAGCAGCCGCATCCTGGATACATCCCAGGTGACAGCAGCTGTGAGGCCTCTGCACCCAAAAGGCACGTCCCCAATCCAGGGGAGTGGAAGATTGGGGCTCATGCTCACAAGAGTCCTGAGTGGGGAGCTGGGGCTGGGTGCACGCGGGGAAGAGCAGCCGAGGCCTCAGCAGGCAGGCGGGAGGGAGGAGAACGCCTCCAGCCGGGCTCTGAAGAACCGCGCGCTCACTCCCGACTCCCAGAACAAACAGCCCGCGGCCTCTTCTCTTTCTCCTGGTCAAGTGCGCGGCTCAGATGGCCCTTTTAAGTCCAGCAGGCTGGGGCTGTGCTCAACGTGGAGGGTCAGGGGAGCAGCGTGTGGGATCTCTCTGACTCGGGCACCCCTAGGGGGGACAGGGCCAGAGGTGACGGAGTGTCTGGGCTTCAAAGGCTGCTGCCAGCTGGGAGGAAAGAGCGTCTGGGCGGGAGCAGGCGGAGGGGTGGCCTCAGCGCTGACGCGGCAACACCGCAAGCAGAGCGGCGTAGCAGCAGGACGATGCGGCCGAATGCCAAAGCAGGGTCCAGGCCGCGGGGACACTTGACATGTGCGGGGGACAGTGTTGGAGCGTAGATCTGGCTCAGGAGGTGCTGCTGGCGTCTGGTGGGTGCTGCTAAACACTTGACAGAGCACGGGGCGGCCCCCACAGCTAAGGCACCAAAGAGCAGCGGAGCGAAGACGAGGGCCCTGCCCAGGGAAGGGCCGTACCCACCAGCTGACCTGGTCTGAGCCTGCCTGGCCCTCCCCCCACCCCAGTTCCAGGAGGCACAAAGCAGCCCCCGACCCAGGGACACTGCAGCCCTGACTACCCAGCCCAAGAGAGCAGGGTTCCCGGAGCCCCAAGAGCCGGCCGAGCAGGCACTGCCTCTGCGGGAAGCTGTTTGCTATTCTATCCTGGCCCCCAGCACAGCTGGCTCCAGGCCCAGCACATGGGAGAGGGGCTAACCTAATTGCACTAATGGTTTGTAATCAGACGTAAATAGGGTGTTTGTACACATGAGCGCATGGAGCTGCAGGTGTGGAAGGCAAGTCCCCCGGGGCTCCCAAAGGCTCATGTCGCCTGCCAGCTGAGAAGCCAGGGCCTCCCCAGGCGCCTCCATCCTGCTAAGTGGCTTAAACCTCCTGGGCCCCAACACTGGCCGGAGAGGACAGGTGTCAGCAGACTGCACAGCAGACTTCCAGATTCCCTGGTGCCCCCAGCCCTGTCTGCCATGACTTGCAGGCCCTCAGGTGAGTGGCTCAGAGAGAGCGAAGCATGCTAGAGCCCGCAGACCTGGACTTGGCTGCCCTGAAGTCACCAGCGCCTGTGGACACAGCAAGAAACCGGGAGCAGCAGCGTCCCCAGGGTGCCTGAGGGTGCCCGGGGCTCTGAGCCATGTTGTTGTCACTATAACCAATCCCCCTTGAGTGCTCACCACTCCCAGCACCATGCAATCCCATTACGTCCACAACAGCTCACGTGGGCAGTGTCGTACTATCATCCCCATTCTACCGACGAGGGCACTGGGGCTCAAAGAGTTTCCCATGACCACACAGCTCCTAAGAGGCGTAGGCTGCCAGCCGAGTCCGAGCCTGTGCTCAGGGGAGCGTGATTCATCTTGCTGAGGCAGGCAGGGGTCAAGAGAAGCGTGACGAGGTAGTGCTATTGAGTAGGGCTTTGCAGGATGTGTAGGAGTGGCCGGGTGAGGCTCCGGAGGGTGTTGCCCTTACAAAGAAACAGGAGGGGCCTGGTATCTCCTGGGACCATTGATAAACACCAGGTTCTGGATAGTAAGAGAGGAAGGGTGATGTAGGTGAGTCTGAAAAAGCAGGTGGGGGCCAGATTGGCCAGGATGGCCAACTTGATCCGCTGTCAGGATCAAGTTACTATTACTACGAAGGGAACTTGTAGCTTGGGTGAGAATGAATGTAGGCCAGGAGGGCTGCATGCAAGAGGCCACACATGTCCGAGCAGAGTGGAGAAAGGAGACAGAGGCAGGAAGAAGCCTCCTTGGGGGCCTCAGGAGGGAGTGTGGCCCTTTCCACCCCTTGACTTCAGACTCGCAGCCCAACCAGAAGAGAATGAATGCCTGTGGTTTAAGCCGCCTGGTGTGAGGCAGCTCTGGGAAACCGACATGACAGACTCCCAAGTGGGAATGCTCACCACCCCTAACCCCACACTCCTCCCCTCCCTGGGGCCACCCACACCAGCCATCCCATCTCACTTCCGGGTCCCATGCACCCCTTGGCCAAATGCAACTGACCTCGTCTTTAGGGACTTGGTGCAGACAGTCTGGGGGGCGGTGGTGCTGGTACAGGGGGGTGGTCCCCCCTGCCCACGTGAAGGGAAAGAGCTCCCCACTCATGGCCCCTGTGTCCCCACACCAAATCTCTACGGAGCTCGACACCTACCGAGCCTATTAGCCAGATGGACACCATGGCAGAAACCATCTGAACCCAGGTCTGGGTTTCCAAGAAGCATTCTTTTCTCTGCTCAGCCATGCTAGGTGCCGGGCGGTGCGGGGGACTGGACATTTGGGGTACGCCGTTTGAGCAGAGAGCAGACGCCTCCCCTACTGACGCACTCCAAGATATATTTTAGGAATGGGGCAGCAGACTGTTGGAGCACAGAGGAAGGGAGGCCCTCTGCCACCTCCACCCAGCAGGTGACCAAGTCACCAGCAGAGCCTGGGTTCTGAGTGGCACACACGTCCTGTATCCCAGCTGCTGTGCTCTGCCTCCCTGACCTTGCCAGGAACCAACTGAGGAGCTGCGCTCTGCACAGATTCCCAAACTCTGCCCTGAGTGGAGACCCTGCTCAACCTCCCCCCTCCCCCAAGCCTTCTAGTCCCTGGCGCCCCCCTTTGCCTTCTCTCGGAGGCTCCAAGGCTCCCTTCCCAGGCTTGGCTGCAGCTCCATGGTAACCTCCATCCATCCTCAGACAGACACGTAGCCCCACCCAGGATGTCTCAAACCCCACCAGGCACTGGGGACCGAGAGATGGGACCACACCCACTCTTGGTGACCACAGAGATACATCGTTAGAGAAACGGGGTGAGGAGCATGTGCAGAGAAGAACGCAGGGATAGGAATCTGTCCGTGATATGCACATATTTAAGAAATGATGGAAGTTCAGAGCAAACACTTGAGGAGGGAAAAGTCTGTACCCCAAGAAGGAAACAGACAGGATGGAGGAGCTGGGAGCTGGGGGAGGAAGCGAGAATCTCCTGAACGTGCCAACGTTCTGTGTAATTACACAAGACTGAATTTTCAAAAAACAATCTCTAAAAGCTAAAAGCAAAACAAAACCAATGAATCTAGCAGGGTATCGGATTGGTAGCATAACAACACAGAAAGGAATCATCTGAAGGAGTTTAAACAGTCGTTTTACCATCTATTCCCAAGGGTTATACCATGAGGACAGAAAGAAGTTCAAAAAGAAAAGGCTGTAATGATTCTCAGTAATTGAATTGTTAATGATAATATTGGCAGTGATATTCTGAAACTATATTTGTATAAAGATGAAATGAATACATAATTATTTTAATGTCACTAGGAACCAAGTCTGTCAATGTGAGGAAAAGGAGAGACAAAGTTGGGAAATTAAACAAAATTCTGTAAACCTAAATTTGGCTTTTTTTTTTAATCTTAAAGAAGAAAACTTCATAGCCAAATGAAAAGCTCAGAAACAAGGACCAAACCAGGGATCAAAGTGCCAGAAAACAGCCTCTTGATGCCATCTGTCATTCAAAGTACCTGGAACTGTTTGGGGAAGTGGTCGACCCCGGGGCTGGGAGACCATATGCAGGAGAGTGAGATGCGGTCAGAAAAGCCCTGGGTCATGTGGAAGGACTCAGGGGTCAAGACGAGAAGGTCTTCACGAACTGAAGATGGCACAGTTTAAGGATCAATGCAGATTATAGCGGCAACAGATTGAAACACATCAGGTCCAAATCATGAGTTCAAAATGACTGAGGGGAACCTCACAATTGCCAAGGATGCAAGAAACCCAGCTCATTGTTTTGAGAACTAGTAAATAAAGGGAGAGAACCAAGCTTGTCCCCTGATCGTCCATCCTCTCTAACTGCCCACCCCAGTAACCAACAGCTAGGGAGCAGACACGCCTCTTCAGGGACATGGAGGGATGTATTCTAGCCAAGAGAGGCAGAGGAGTGATGGGTCTCTGTCACCACCATTCTGAGATTCCCCCGTGAACTGATGGATGTAGGCAGCGGCTGTCATCGGCCAAGGCGTCATAGAGATGGACGAGTGCCGTGCAGCTTTGGATGGACAGACACCCCACGCTGACGCCAGTTTACAAGAGACACAGGTCAGCTCAGAGGAACAGGATCAGTGACACCAGGGTGTCCAGGCTGGGAGGCTCCACAGAAGGGAGACCCAGGGTCCTCAGCAGATAAACTACTGAGAAAAAAGAGAAAGAGAGACAGGTGCGGCGGGACATCTATAAGCAGTCTGAGCGATCTCTCCACTGCATATGTGGATCTTCCTTTGAAAATAATTTTAATAAAAACCATGTAACAAAACGTGTATGATTTAATCAGAGGAAACTGAGTTCTGAGTGGACATTAGATAAAATTGAGGAAATATCTGACTTTCCTTTGGGTGGGAGAATGGTGTTTTGGTTGGGCTGTTCTAAGAGCCCTCATCTTTCAGACACACTCTGAAATGTTTATGGATAAAAATGAGTAGCTTTCTGGGTGGTGGCATGGAAATGTTCGTAATTTATGACTCTAAGCGAATGTGGCTACAGATCAATGCGTCGAATGTGATCCAATTTGTTTCGTAAAGAAAAGAGCAGAGTTGGATGTCCACGTGGCATGGTGGGTGCTTCTTTGGAGAGAAAGATCTGGAAGGACTGCGCAGGATGCTGGCCCCCTCTGAGAAGCAGGTAAGTGCCAGGAGTCAAAGGAGGAGGGGGCTAGGCTTTCACCCTTGACTTTCAGCAGCATTGCGTGTGTGTGCAGAGCAACCTAGTCACCACCTGGTCACCTCCATGAGTTAACGGGTGTGGGTACCAATCTGGCCATCAGCACAGCAGAAAAGACCACATCCAACGTGTCACTGCAACCTAGACCCGGACCCAGGTCCGACCAGCTCCAGAGCCAGCCACCTTCCCAGAGCCACAACCAAGGAATACAACCCACAAAACCCAGAAGGCAGACAAGCCACAGACAGACAGACAGACAAGTTGCTTCAGCAGCTTCATGGTAAGAGAGACAAAAGAGAGAGGAAAGGAAATCTATAGATTCAAAAATAACTTACTGCCAGAAATTTTGATGCTTAAACTTTATTTGGATCTGGAATCCAATACGCTGTTTTAAAAAATGTGAGACAATGAGGAAATGCGAACACTTGGATATTTGATACTAAGAAATCGCTGCTATTTTAGGGGTGATAGTGACATCATGACTGTTTTTTAAAAGAATCTTAGGTTTTACAGGCACATATTGAGAGAGGTGGAGATAAAATGAGAGGAAGCCTGGGGTTTGCCTCAAAGCAGTTGAACAGTGAGTGGGTGGCAGGGCCAGCCCAGGGGACTCAGGATGGGCCCCTGGGGTGACGGTCAGGGTGGAGTTCATTACCTTAGTCTGGACGGGGGACTCTTCCATCATGACCAGTTGTTATAACACGATTTATAACAATTAAAAAGAGGAGAGGCTTTGAAGAGCGACGTGGTGTGAAATGCGTCCAACACCTTCCCGGAGTCCCAGTACTCCCATGCCTGGTCCATGAAGAGCAGATTGTGAGCAAGGCTTCCCTGTTCTTCCCGGGTAGGGGCTGAAGCCCTGTCCCCACCCCCAACCCCAACCTCTCACTTCAGGCAAAAGTACAGCTGGATAGGGTTGAAGTGACTCTGCTGGACTTCCAGCCGCATGGTCCACCCAGAGCAGGAATCACCCCTCAAGTCCACCCGGCAGGTGGCCCTCTGGCTGCTATGGAGGAGGAAGAGGGCCCAGAGGAGACACCCCAGCTGCTGGGAGCTCACTTCCATGACACAGCCTCTCGCTCTCTGAGCCCAGCCCCTCTGTGGGTCCCCCGTGGGCCCCTTCCTCTCCCCAGCCCCTCATCACTCCACGTCGCACTGTCCCCCTGTCCTCCTGCTGGCCTGAGAGGTGTCTGGGAGCTGGGCGGTGCCTAGTGCACCACCAGGAAGTCATCTCTGGTTGTACTGGTGACTGCTGGTGCTGGGAGCAGGCAGAGGTTCTTCCAGGTGTGGCGGCCTGGCCACTGTCCTTGGTACTGACCCCTTCCGCGCCCAGAACACGATGCCCTGGCCCTGTAGAGGCCCAGCTTCCTCCCCCAGGGTTCCTGCCCTGCATTGCATGGAGCCCACATGGTCAGGTTGTGCAGGCTCTTGCCTGGGGGGCCCACTGTCCCAGAGGTAGAGCAGCACCCCTCCACCCTCTCAACTGCTCTCAGTCTCCAGCTAAATCTCTCTCCATCACTCTCATCTTTGTGCTAAATCTCGCACCTTCTGGACCATCCTCACAGGAATCTTTCAATCTGGGGTCCACTCCTGCGAGGCCCCTCCAGCCCTTCTCGAGTCACCCGCACTCCACTTCCAGTCCAGACCCTCCAGCTCAGATAATGGCCCAGCCGGTGGAGAACCACACGGAGGACCACTTCATGAGCTTCCACACTGAAAGCAATCTCCCGGAGTGAGAGCAAGTTGGGCTCACAGGGGATTTCACTTTTAATTGACTCTACTCCCAGGAGCGGAGTGAAGGATGGCCCTCCAGCCCCTGAGGCTGGGCATCCAGCCTCTATTAACCCTGTAGAAGTCACATGAAGGCCCATCCCCTGGGGTCACAGGCCCCACTTTACAGTTGAGGAAAGTGAGGCTCAGGGAGACGCGGCAGCTCGCCAGGTGGGAGACGAGTGAGAAAGTGCTCATCGAGCGTATGTGGAGGCGTGTTCTGCAGGGTGGCCCAGCAGGCATCCCGCCCACCCTCCATCCAAAGCAACACCATTCACAGCACTTCCTTGAAACGCCCTGACTGGCACCCGGGCTTCCTTCTCTGTGCACTCACACTGGGGCCCTCTGAATCTTGGAGACCATCGGAGCCTACCTGGTTATCACATGCATGGGGAAACTGAGTCTGGAGAAAAGTGAAGGCCTGGTGCAAGCTCACTGCTCTGGGTTCCCATCCTCAAAGGACCTTGGGCCTCACTTGGGATACCCCCACCTCTAGCCTGGGTTTCAGTTTCCCCATCTGTAAAATGGGTCTGTTAGGCCTACCACACAGAGCAGGGGAGAGGCCAATGTGGACCGTGCATGTTTGGGGCCTGGAGCAAAGGTGGGCACACAGTGGCCATCAGTAAACAAGGTCCCTCCATCCCCCGCACCAGGTCCGGCCTGCCTCCTTGGCTCCAAGGATGAAGCCTGGGAAGACAGGGGAGGCCTCACAGGAGAAAAGTCCCGCCACACAGGGCTTTCAGCCTGAAAGCCTGTTGTGTTCTCTTGCAGAGGACAAGATCTGCTGGGTTATTAAGCACAGAGACGCACAGACTGTAGCCAGGAGATAAGAAAATCTTCCATCAGGACAACTGTGGGATGGAGTTTTCATCCCTTTTTTCTTTTCTTTTTTTTTTCTGACTTTCTTCTTCCCTCAACTTGGGTATTTTCAAGCTTAGAAGTGACTGCTCTAATCAAACCAAGAGACCAGCAGCAGGAGGCGGATTTGCTCATGGAAAATGAAAAGTTTAAAAAAAAAAAAAAAAAGGAGGCAGGGAAAGCGGACAGGATGCTTGTTCTAGAATCAGCATCTCATGTCCCATCTCTGGTTGGATAGAGACGATGCACTCCCAGCCCCCACATAGTGAAAAATTTAGAGTGGAGGCGTGGCCCTGCCTCCGGATGCCTGTAATCTGACTGGGAGACAGGGCCACGCCTTCAGGACAGCGCCAACCTGATGGCAGAAACGAGACATGCTCCACAGATTCCAGTCTGAGAAAGGCATCATGGCAGGGCCTTGGGCTGCCATGGAAGGTCCAACAAGCCCCTGCAGGCCTCAGGCACTCCCGGCCGTGTGGAAGAGCCCCCCCGGGCAAATGGAGTCTGGCTGGGTGTCAGGGCCTGCTCCCACCAGCCCTCAGAGCGGGCCCCTCGAGGGCAGGCTAGCTCCCTCATCCATGCTCCTCCTGGCTCACAGAGGGTGCTCACGGAGCATGCCCACAGCCTGAGTCACTTTCTGCAGTGGGAGTGCAGGGAAGGGTGGGGGCAGGGCCTGGACAGCCCCCGTCTGGCTCCAGCCCCGCAGCAGTCCTCTCTGCCTCCAGCCTGGGAGGCAAGACCCAACCAGAACCCCTGCCAGAGCACCACCCTGTCTCCTGGGGTTACAGCTCCCCCTCACACAGGGGAGCAGCAAGCTTTGGCCACCTCAGGTGGAGGCCCAGACTGTGTCTCCCAGAGAAACAGCCTGCTTGCTTTTAACCTCGATTCCCTGTGCAGACTCCTATGCACACAAGGGCACTCCTGGAAATATTTTCAAATGTGCCCAGTGATCTTTGAGTGGAAGTTCCCCCAAATCTTACCAGGATCTCACATTTCAGAGTCTCCCCACATGCTGCTCCCCAGCCCAGAATGCTTTCCCCTGCTCTCCTCATAGGGCTGGTGGCCCTTTATCCACTTTGAAGTCACTGCATGTCCTTGTCTCCTCTTCCAGGCAGCCCTCCCAGATGACTCCCTCTAGTGCTCCTGTCTCAGACCCTGCTGCTCTCCTTTGACCCTTGAACACTCAGAATCACACCTTGGGTCTGTATGTTTCTTACCACCAACCAGACCAAACAGCAGTCAACGGAGCACAGGGGTTGTCTCTGATTGCGCAGGTTCTAGCCTGCACAATGAGACTCACAAACATGGTCGAATGAATGCATGAGAATGCCTCCGACCTCTCTCTGCCCCGGCCCTCTCCCTAACCACACTCCCCAGCATGAGCCCACCAGATGTCTTCTTGCTGACACCACACCGCTCCCGTGTTGGGGTGGCTTCTTATGCGACAGTGGACACATCAGGGAACACTTGCCTCCCTGCACAGCCCTCAGCCAAATCCGCAGATTTGATGTCCTAACTGTGACACCTTCTTTAAACAGCAGCGTTTTCCTCCTAAATCCTCTCTTCAGGAGGCTGCCCTCTCCCCACCTCTTCATAAGCCCCCTGAGAGGCAGAAGGTCAAGGTGCTGTCAGCTACAAGTGGCACGAACCCAGCTCAATCCCACTTAAGAAAAGGGTGGGTATCAGACGGGCTTCCGTCTGAATGCAGAGAACACTCCAGGGTCCTCAGAGGGGCCGTGACGCTGGGGTGTGAATACACGGGATAAAAGAGCCGAGATGCCAGCCAGGGACCTGGAGTCTGCCCAGAGATCAACAACCACGGGAAAGGGGCCACCACACTGAGCAGGGGGAATGAGAGGGGCTGGAGCTTCCAGAGCCAGGGTGCAGGCCACACCCTTGGGGGGACGCCTGTGAGAACCGGGCCTCGCGGGGTGGGTGGGCGGCAGGCGCTGGAGTCGGAGGAGCCCCCAGTGGTGCCAGCAGAGGGACAGTGAGGAGAGACAGCCCAGCATCTTCCCTCTCGCCAGCCGGTCTCCCTGCGGGCCCCCAGGCTGAGCCCCCAGCATGCTCAAAAGGCCGGAAGTGTTCACGGCAACCAGTCGTGGGCAGGGCAGATCCCTAAGGCAAAGGGGGACTGTGAGATCCAGCAGCTCCTGAGCCCCCAGGGGTCTCCGCATCCTCAGGATAAAGCTCAAACCCCGATCACACCCCCAGGGTCCTGAGCCCTCCACTGGCAAGCTCAGAGTTCAAGCCATGATGGGCGACTTGCAGCTCATCTCCCTCTGCCCCAGGGCCTTCGCCCTGGCTGCTCCAGGCTCCTGAGCCATCCATCGCCTGACCCATGTGTCGCCTGAGGGCTCCTCATCTCGGGGACCACTGTCCCAAGGCCATCCCTGAGCTCCAGACGGAAAGTCCGCCATTCCCGACCCCTCACCCTGCGCTCCCCGGGAGCTCTCAGCAGCAACCTGGCTCTATGCGTGTATGTGGACAAAGGTCTCCACTTGATGGCCGTGAGCCCTGCCAGGCCAGGAGGGTCACTGTTCACAAACCCCTGAAGGGCTGGTGCCAGAAGAGAGGCAAGGCCTGCTGGGGTTGCCCTTGGTTTGGTCTTAGGAACAATCTTCACAGCAGAAAGAAAGCAGAGAGGAAGGCAGAGTGTGCCCAGCACCCATCACAGCCTACTTCATCCGTCCTGCCATGTGGGGTGACCAGCAGGCGTGACTGTCTGTAGCCCTTTGTTTAGTAATCAGACTAGACTGTCCCTGTATGGAGTGGTGAGGTCCCCATCATGGGACAGGCAGTGAGCTCGCTGGCAGGCAGGGCCTCGACAGCAGCAGGCTGAGGCCATGCGGGGCTGCAGGGAGGTAGCTGGGTCTCCACTGCCACCCAGAGGCTGGCCATGAGCCAGGCTGCCCGGCACAGGGACAGCCCCAGATCCTGTCCAACTGACCCGACCCAGGCCCACAGCTGGGAGACAGGTGCATGGAGAGCCCCAGCAGTTACCTTCACAGGCTTAAGGGCTTCAGGTCAGAGCCTGAGGCTGGGGACGGGTATGGAGTCACCCCAGGGCCTGGTGCACCAGCGAAGGGCAGCTACAGCCTCAGGACACTCTGCCCACTCACCCCAAGCAACCCGGCAGCTTCTCTACCACATGGGGAGATAGCTGGGATGAGGGGTTCCCCATGGGCGAGTCATCCTTCCCCTGGGCCCCAGCAGACTCGCCAGGGCAGTGCCCTGAGCCTGAGACCCTCTCTACGCTGCCAAAGCCTGCGTTCCCTCCATTCACCTCCAGTTTGTCATTCACTCCTCCTGCCAGCGACCTGGGCTCTGTGGACAGCTCATCACAGACCCATTGCTCCAGCTACGGGAGCTCCCACCCCAACCCCAACCTGCTCCGGGGCCAGGCCCTGCCTGCCTGTCCCAGTTCCCAGTTTTTAAAAAAAAAAAAAAAGTTCATAAAAGCAAAGGCATAAGCCTGTCCTCCAGGCAAGGGCTGGTGGGGCTGGTCTTCCGAGGACAGGGCGGAGGGAAGGAGAGGGCGTGGTCCCTCTGCGACGCTTGGCCCCTGAGAACACTGGACTGCGGCCTCTCCAGGCCTCCGTGCCCACAGACCTCTAAATTTGCACGTCCTAGCTCTGCCTGCCACTCAGGACCTCAACTCACCGACACACCAGTTGGAGGGCGAGCCCCCAGTGCCCGGGGTGGTGAGCCTCCCTGCCCTGACCAGCACCAGTTTATAGATGAGGACACGGAGGCCCACGGAGGAAAGTGACTTTGCGGTGGCTGAGTCAGGGTCCCCAAGAGCAGCAGCCAGCACGGGGGTGGGGAGGGGAGAGATCCCTGGGACACCACCCCCCCAACCTACCGCAGGCTCAGCCACAGGACCATGGGGCTTGGCAGCAGCAGCCACTGCCCATCAGGGGAAACTCCTGCCCAGCTGGGGCTTCGCCCAGCCTCTGCCATCTCCAGACCAGCCTCAGGGCTTCAGAGTACTCTCTGCTCTGGTAACGCTGACCCTGGCTTCCCAGATCACCAGCCAGGACCGGCCCCCAGGAATCCTCATGCCCCACCATGGGCCTCAGCTGTGCCCCAGCCCCTTGGAGCCTGGCCCTGACTGCATAGCGACAAAAGCTTCCACTCCCGGGAGGCACTGGGGCTGCCACCCCGCACGCCTCGGGGGGCTGCTCCAGGCTGCCGCTGCACCCACATTACACTTCTGGAGTGCCAAGGGTGCATACAGTGTGACAGATGACGTGATCCCTCCTCCTTCCCGTCTTAGACTCACAAACACAGGGGCTGAGAGGAGTCTAAGAAACATCATTAAAGCAAGCCCTCCCACACACATTTGTCAGATGGGAGGTTACACTCAGAGCTCGACGTGGTAAGCCCTTCACCTGGGCCCCAACTTTTCCCATCAGGCACATTGGCCTCTGGCCTGTGATGGTCCACTCTGTGCTCTGGGCCCCAAGGAGGCCTAGGAACTGGGTTCAAGGCCCAGAAAGAGGACAGGACCATAGCATGCAGCACCCACAGGTGGAAGGGAAGGGGCAACAGTCTCACCGTGTTCACGACCGTGGCTGGCACTGCGCTGACCCTCGGTGGACACTCCTTCCATCCCCACCATGCTGCCTTGGGAGGGGTCACATTCTCCCTGAAGAACACGGGAGACTGAGGCTCAGGGTCACTGGGACACCCAGTACGTGTGCAGAGCCACGCGGCCAGCGCTCAGTCACGGCATCAGCGCTGTGATCATCAGGCAGGAATGTCAGCTTTCTTCCTTTTCCTAACTTGTCCTGTTGATACTCTGCAGCTCAGGCAGCATCCTGTGGTTGACGAGACGACCGCAGGCCAGTGGAAGGACAGGCAAAAGTCCAGAGGGGGCAATGCGTCCCACAGTGCCCCCAGGTGACGGTTGACACTTCAGTTCTCCAAAAATAAGAAAAATCGTAATATTACGTGAGCCACCACTGACCACCCCTGCCAGATGGTGGCTGTCTGGGGCCCTGGAGGGGGCAGTGTCTCAGCCAGGGAGGTTATGCAGACAGACGGCCTCCTGTAGCACTTAAATGACAAGCTCAAAACCGGGCCGGGCACTGGTCCAAATCCATCTGGGGAGCTGGCATCGGTGGGCCCCGCTCCAGAAGGCGTCCCAGCAGGTGGCAGGTGCACCACCGGCCAGCTGAGCCGCCGCCCCGGGAGGGCCCTGAGCCTGAGCCTTGAAGAAAGGAGAAAGCAGCAGTCCTCGCCCCAGGAAGGAGGGCGAGAGGAAGAGTAGAGGGCAGAGTGAGCAGGACACTCCCAGAACTTACCAAAGCAAGGAGACTTATGAGCCCCTTCATTCTGATCAGAGAGGGCAAGCAACTTGCCCAAGGTCACCGAGTGATAGGGTGCAAATTTAGCCCAGCGTTTTCTGCTGTGTACAACCTATCAAATATTCAATTGCTAACAGCAGAGGGAACATAAAGTTTGAGCACTACAAAGGTCACAGACCTCATCCATCCACCCACCCATCTATCCATCCACCCACATACCCTTCCCTGCATTCATCCACTCCCATCCACCCACACATCATCCACATCCATCTACGCATACATCCTCCCACCGAGTCACCCATCCCTTATCCAAAGCCCATGTATCCATCCATCTACCACCTGTCCACTAGCTCACCCACCCACCC